>ONZH01010860.1:0-77500 GCA_900303285.1 Rhinella marina | reverse complement strand
ACAGCAGATAGCAGGAGCCCGGCAAAGAAAGGGGGCGTGGCCAGTGACGTCTCCTGTACAGACTGTTATCTGAACTCTGAGGCTTGTACACGAAACATCACAGACCAGGGAGATAAGGTGACATCACAGGTCATGTGACCCTCAGTCAGCTCTGAGAAACCAGCAGCTTTAGAAACACAAAGTATATGGGAAAGTTGTTATACCTAACAAGTTAGAAACATATAAAGAACAAAAAAATAACTCGGACAACCCCTTTAAGCAGGCCTCCAATTTTCTGGAGGATGCCTCAGCAGACCTGGCACAGCTTTCTGCCCGGACCACAGCATTATCTAATGCTACCGGTAGAGCTATATGGTTAAGATCTTGGTCGGGTGATGCTGGTTCGAAGAGCCGTCTCTGCTTCATTCCTTGTGAGGGAGACAGGCTCTTTGGATCAACATTAGACGACATATTAGACAAGGCCTCCGATAAAAAGAAGGGCTTCCCTACTGAGTCCCAGTATTTCCAGCAGCGAAAAAAATTTCACAACCAAGGCAGGTTCAGACACAATCAGAAGAGGAAAGACTCCTCAAACAAGTGGCAGTCTTCTAGAGGTAGAGGGAAAGGGTTTTTGTTTAATCCCAAATCCTCTTCCAAAAAAAACCAATGACGCCAGATATCCAGTAGGGGGCAGGCTTGCTAGTTTCGGTCGAGCCTGGGAATCTATAGCAGCCTCCCCCTGGGTTTTAAATCTAATTACTTCAGGATACAAAATAGAATTGCGCTCCATACCCCCTTCAAGATTTATGATAAAGTCTTTTCAGATCCTGTCAGACAATTCGCAATAGAGTCAGAAGTGGCTGTCCTGCTGGAAAAGAATGTTATATCGGAGGTACCAGAAAGTCAAAAACAGGGGGTTTACTCTCCCCTCTTTCTCATAAAAATACCAAACGGGAAGTTCAGAACCATTCTCAACTTAAAGTACTTAAACCATTTCGTCCTTTACAAAAAATTCAAAATGGAGACTATTACTTCAAAACTTCTACATGATAACAGTCGATCTAGCCGATGCATATTATCACGTACCCATCCACACAGTCAGAAGTTCCTCAGGTTTGCAGTCTACATCAAAGGTCAATTATGCCACTTTCGGGGCTGGAGTGCCCATGCTTTAAACTACATGGTCCAAGGAATATGGAATCCCGAGATGGCTGCCTCTTCCTCAAACATGAGGGAACTGACTGCAGTATTAAGAGCCCTTCAAAAACTAAGATCAATTGTCCAGGGTCACCACATCAAAATATTCTCCGACAATGCGACCACAGTGGCTTATCTAAACCTCCAAGGGGGGACAAGGAGCAAGACCCTTTCTGCATTCTCCAGTCAAATTTTCAGTTGGGGGAGAGAAACTTGAAGTCCATCTCAGCCGTCCATCTGAAGGGAGGAGAAAATACCTTAGCCAACTTCCTCAGCAGGCAAATTCTCAGGGAGCGGGAATGGTCCCTGAAGCAGGAAATCTTTGTTCAAATCTCAGAGAGATGGGAACTTCCAGTCTGGGACCTGTTCGCTTTGAAACAGAACAGAAAAGTGACCAATTTCTATTATATTTGTTAGTGTCGGCCCTCAGTGCTTTTATGGATATCAGGCTGGCCGAAATTCCTTTGACCATAAGGTTTCTCAAAGGTACAAGCAGATTACGTCCTCCTTGCCTTGTGAAGGTGCCCCCCTGGGACTTAAATCTGGTCCTCTCGGCTCTCATGTCTGAGCCTTTAGAGCCTATTTCAGACCTGTCCCTTAGATTGTTAACCTTTAAAACAACTTTTCTTATTGCCATAACTACAGCCAGGAGGGTAGGGGAGATCCAGGCGGTTTCATGCAAACATCCCTACCTTTCAGTCCTGGATGACAGGATTATACTTAAGCATTCTCCTGCCTTTCTCCCTAAAATGGTTTCAAAATTCCATTGTCAGCAAGAAGTCGTTTTGCCTTCCTTTTGTGCTTCTCCATCTTCCCAACAGGAGAAAAGATTTCACAATCTAGATGTCAGCAGATGCCTTTTGTCATATCTTGGGGCTACAGAGTCCTTCAGAAAGTCTCCTTTTACAGTTCCAGGGGAAAAACAGGGGCACAGGGGCCTCTAAAGCCTCTATAGCCCGATGGATTAAGTCTAGAATCCTTCTATGCTACAAAGGGATGAAGAAGCCTCCCTCAGTAGGGCTAAAGGCTCACTCTACCAGGGCCTTGTCCGCTTCGTGGGCAGAACGGGGTATGGCTTCAATAGATCAAATTTGCAAAGCGGCCACATGGTCAAATCCCATTACCTTCTTTAGACACTATAAGCTGGACGTTATGTCTAATCAGGATCTAGCGTTTGGACGTAAAGTCCTTTCTGCCGTGGTCCCTCCCTAAAAGTATATTCTCTGATATTCCTCCTGTCAGTGCTGGTGTGGAGGCGATAGGGAAAGATGACAAGTACTTTTTCCAACACGATTAATGATACCAAAAGAAGGTTATGCGGATTACTGGAAATCAACTTAGTGAGCAAAAACCATTAAAACATAACTTTTAATTTTGATTAAAACATGTACGTAATAGTACTACCACATGTCTGAATTTACAAAAGAAAATATACAAAGCAGTGACAATTGGGCGATTTGGGAAAGGGAGGTGGGGGGAGATGTCTGACCCTACAATGGCCCTGATCTCGGCTCAGCCCAGGGGAGCACCTGGATGTAGGTGACCCCTGTCCCGGTCCCTAAACCTGTATAGCCCTAACTGTCCCAAAAACCACATGAAAGAAACAGGAAAATTATGCCCGTAATTCAAATCCCGACACGTTTCCCCTGACGATAAAGCAGGTTCCTCAAGGGATATATATTAGTGGGCTAGATAAATGTAAAAAGATACAAATTTGAAACTAGTACAGGACGGAGACTAGTATTATAAGGTCCACCAAATTCTGATTGATACCAAAGAGCGGCCGAAAGAGGATATTGGCAAACACCATAATACAACTTAGATATCAGTAGAATATATTATGATATACAAATCTGATGATGTTGTGACTGGCAGCAGACACTGTATTGTGTTCCAATATATACCAAATAATACAATGGTGAACCAAGGAGCACACTAGACTATTATGATGAAATGTCGAATATTTAGTGAATAAGCCCCAAAAACTGATATACAGAATTCACTGCCATATATGTATGTATATATACACACAAATTTGCTGCAGTCCTAGAAAGATATTTGAGCACCCAATTTCACCCATTCAAAGGCGATACACGCAACTTAAAATATAGAAGACAAGGTGGCCTTTTGGCCGCTCACAATTGTAGGGTGTCCATGTGAGATATGCATTCCATTGACAGGAAATGCATTCCACCATGCATTCCATTAACAGGAAGTGGCTAAAACCGAGTGATTTTGAAAGTATTGATTACAATACTACAATCAAAATGATACAGGTTAATATAATTAAGTGTTTAAATATAAAACTACTCATTTATATAGCCATCCTGATTAATTTTGATATCAGAAAAATGGAGAAGGTGGACCAACTATCAACCTCATGTCAGGAGACATTATTGCAGACCAAGATAGCAGAAATATATACACACCAGAATTAAAATAGAATAACCTGGAATAGATAAATAAAAAAACCGAACGCTTCATGCATCGATATAAGGCTGAGTAGTCAAAATGCCATGAAGCCATGTAAAAAAGAAGAAAAAGCATAATCCCATATTAAATAAAGCAAGAGAAAGTGAGTCATTTAATCCTAAGGGGGGCTGGGAATGAAAGCGATAAATCCACTCGGATTCTTTTTGGAGGATCCGGCGATCCCAGTCCCCTTTTCTTGTTGATTCGGGAATCAACTCCAGAGCTGAAAATTTTAAAGCGTTGGGGTTGCCCCCATGGACTTCCACTACATGATTGGCCACCGGCGTATGTTTCTTCTTTTTGACATCATTGATGTGTTCACAAATACACCTGCGTAGCGCTCTAAATTTTGCCTATATAATCCTTGGGACAATCACACTGGCACAGATAAACCACTCCACGACTTTTGCAGTCTACAAAGTCCCTAATAACATACGTTCTGCCGGTAACCGAGCATGTATTAATTTTGCCCATGCGAATATACCGACAGGCTGAACATGAACCGCATCTGAATATCCCAAGAGGTTTACGTTCCAGCCAAGAGCCACTCGGGATTGGACGTGTATAGTGGCTATGCATAAGTCTATCCCCTCCTCGTCCATTTCCTCCTCTGTCAACTCACAGGGGGATTCCACTCATTTTTTATCCAAAGGCCTCATGCCTTACCAACTGAGAGACCGTCAAAAAATGGGGGATTAACCCAAGGGGACAATGACCTGCAGGTCATCAATTTATCTAGCCGCCCTCTTTCCCCCCTAGAAGTAGGATTACTTAAAAAAAGGTCTTTCATTCATTCCCACTACCAGGTTCAATGCTTTTACCTGGATCAAGGACCTTCATTTGTTTTGTAGAAAATTGAAATGGTACAAGTTTATGAGAAATTCCAACACTAAAACATGTGAACAACTGGGGATTTCTATACAAGATTATCCTGATTTCAGATTACTATTAGATCTATATGAGGAGGGTTCTCTGAACCCTAGTCAAGGTCCTTTTACTGATTTGCACCCAAAAAGTACCAAACAACCACCCCCCTTCAATTATGATCATATTGACATTTTTTTTTTAGACATGGTCATCAGAGATCTAGAAAAAATTAAACCATCCCAGAGTCACTATTGTAATATGTCTCAAGGTGAATTCCAAGCTTTGGAGACAGTGGAAAGGGATAAATCTATTGTAATAAAATCATCAGATAAGGGTGGGAATTTGGTTGTGTTAAACCATGATGATTATCGTTCTATGTGTAATAATCTGTTATCTGACTGTTCATGTTATAAAATCCTTGATCATGACCCTACAGATGCATTTCTATCTGAATTGCAGACTATTCTTGATGAGGGTTTATCAAAAAGGGTACTTAGCGAGTCTGAATACCGGTTTGTCCTACCGAGCTCACCCTGGATAGCCACTTTCTATGGGCTCCCCAAAATCCATAAGGGATTATCTCCACTTAAAGGACGTGTCCGGGGTGGGTTCGGTGACACAGAACTGTGGTATTTATTTGGATAAAATCCTGAGAAATTTTGTATTTTCATTGCCATCATATACACGTGATACCATGGACTTTCTTAGAAAGATTGACACAATATCATTTGATCCATCATGCCTATTGGCAAGTATTGATGTGGAATCACTATATAGTTCAATACCACATTCAAAGGGTCTTGCACAGGGTTGCCAACCGTCCAGAAATTTCTGGACAGTCCGTAAAAATAGGTGACTTTTTTCCTGTGTCCGTGAAAAAAAATAGCTGTGTCCGTGATTTTTTTTTAGGCTAGTGGTTCTTGAGTAGATTATTTTGGTGGTAATTATCATCATTTTACAGCTCACAGTAAGAGCTGGTAATGAATTATTGTTAGTATATTGAACTGTAGCCCTGTATTGCTTATCATCTTTATCATTCATTATGGTTTTTCAATTTGTCCGTAAAAAGTGTTGGCTGTCCGTAATTTTGGGATAAATTGTCCAGAAAAATGAAAAATTCTGGTTGGCAACCCTGGTCTTGCAGCAGTAGCATTTTACCTGAGAACATGGGGGCTACAATTCCAACTACACAATGACTTTGTGTTAACTTTACTCAAATATTCCCATTACTCACAATTACTTTTTGTTTGACTCTAAATTCTTCCACCAGCTCAGGGGGACAGCTATGGGGAGCCCCTGTGCCCCCTCGTATGCTAATCTCCTCCTGGGCTGGTGGGAGGACACGGTTGTGTTTTCTGATGATGGCAAGTGGTGGAATGAAAAAATCATTTTCTGGTGTAGATTCATAGACGATGTATTTCTGGTTTGGAAAGGTACTGTTAGAGTTTGAACAGTTTATGAAGTCTCTTAACAATAATGACTTTGGTTTATCTTTCACCTTTGAAATTCAGACACATTAACTTTCCTGGATGTTCAGGTGACTAAACTCTGACAGATTCACAACCACCATTTTCAGAAAATCCACCGCTTCCAATAATTTATTAAGGTGGGACAGCCACCACCCTATTGCTAAAAAAAAAAAGGCATCCCTAAGGGACAGTATCTCTGGGTTCGGAGAAACTGTTCCAGCTTAGAGAATTTCCATATAGAAGCTAGGAAACTTTACTATAGATTTCAAGCTCGAGGATACCCTACCCGTGTTCTGAGTGAGGCATTTCATCATGCTCAAAACAAAGATAGAAGCAATCTGTTGGTTCCCAAACATCCCCAAACACCCATTTAGGATATAGTGAGAATCATTTCGACCTTTGATGTGGCCAATAGAGAAATCTGTGATATACTTAATAGATATTGGCCTATTTTACAATCTGACCCTGAACTTCTGAAGGCACTTTCACCTCAACCTGCTATTACCTAAAGAAGAAATAGAAGTCTGGGGGATAGACATATGCATAGCCACTATACACGTCCAATCCCGAGTGGCTCTTGGCTGGAACGTAAACCTCTTGGGATATTCAGATGCGGTTCATGTTCAGCATGTCGGTATATTCGTACGGGCAAAATTAATACATGCTCGGTTACCGGCAGAACGTATGTTATTAGGGACTTTATAAACTGCAAAAGTCGTGGAGTGGTTTATCTGTGCCAGTGTGATTGTCCCAAGGATTATATAGGCAAAACTTACAGAGAGCTACGCAGGCGTATTTGTGAACACATCAATGATGTCAAAAAGAAGAAACATACCCCGGTGGCCGATCATGTAGTGGAAGTCCATGGGGCAACCCCAACGCTTTAAAATTTTCAGCTCTGGAGTTGATTCCCGAATCAACAAGAAAAGGAGACTGGGATCGCCGGATCCTCCAAAAAGAATCCGAGTGGATTTATCGCTTTCATTCCCAGTCCCCCTCAGGATTAAATGAGAGACTCACTTTCTCTTGCTTTATCTAATATGGGATTATGCTTTTTCTTCTTTTTTACATGGCTTCATGGCATTTTGACTACTCAGCCTTATATCGACGCATGAAGCATCCAGTTTTTTTATTTATCTATTCCAGGTCATTCTATTTTAATCCTGGTGTATATATATTTCTGCTATCTTGGTCTGCAATAATGTCTCCTGACATGAGGTTGATAGTTGGTCCACCTGCTCCATTTTTCTGATATCAAAATTAATCAGGATGGCTATATAAATGAGTAGTTTTATATTTAAACACTTAATTATATTAACCTGTATCATTTTGATTGTAGTATTGTAATCAATACTTTCAAAATCACTCGGTTTTAGCCACTTCCTGTTAATGGAATGCATGGTGGAACACACTTCCTGTCAATGGAACACATGGTGGAATGCAATTCCTGTTAATGGGATGCATAGTGACATACTTCCTGTCAATGGAACACAAAGTGGAATGCATTTCCTGTCAATGGAATGCATAAAGGAATACACATCCTGTCATGTGACCGCATTATCTCACTTCCTGTTTGGAGGCATTTAAGTCCACATGTGCTTTAATGAATTGGCAAATACCCCAGGACGTGGAGACATGGACACCCTACAATTGTGAGCGGCCAAAAGGCCACCTTGTAGTCTATATTTTAAGTTGCATGTGTCGCCTTTGAATGGGTGAAATTGGGTGCTCAAATATCTAGGACTGCAGCAAATTTGTGTGTATATATACATACATATATGGCAGTGAATTCTGTATATCAGTTTTTGGGGCTTACTCACTAAATATTCGACATTTCATCATAATAGTCTAGTGTGCTCCTTGGTTCACCATTGTATTATTTGGTATATATTGGAACACAATACAGTGTCTGCTGCCAGTCACAACATCATCAGATTTGTATATCATAATATATTCTACTGATATCTAAGTTGTATTATGGTGTTTGCCAATATCCTCTTTCGGCCGCTCTTTGGTATCAATCAGAATTTGGTGGACCTTATAATACTAGTTTCCGTCCTGTACTAGTTTCAAATTTGTATATTTTTACATTTATCTAGCCCACTAATATATATCCCTTGAGGAACCTGCTTTATCGTCAGGGGAAACGCGTTGGGATTTGAACTACGGGCATAATTTTCCTGTTTCTTTCATGTGGTTTTTGGGACAGTTAGGGCTATACAGGTTTAGGGACGGGGACAGGGGTCACCTACCATCCAGGTGCTCCCCTGGGCTGAGCCGAGATCAGGGCCATTGTAGGGCCAGACATCTCCCTCCCCCCCCACCTCCCTTTCCCGAATCGCCCAATTGTCACTGCTTTGTATATTTTCTTTTGTAAATTCACAGACATGTGGTAGTACTATTACGTACACGTTTTAATCAAAATTATTAAAAGTGATGTTTTAAAGATGACAATTACTCTTACCGATAATTTGATTTCCCGAAGCCTCCACAACGGCACTGGGTTTTTTTCCCGTGTCCCAAAAAAAAAAAAATATATATATATATTTTTTTTTTTTTTCGCACTTTTGCTTAGATTAAATTTCTGAGTATAATTTATGTTATGTTTTATTTGTTATGTGTGAAGATATTGTCTGTTTGTCTGTCTTCGGTTCTCTGTTACTAACTGGATTAGGTTGGAGGAGATGTCCTTTTATTTTAGGCTTCCGCTGTCGTTTCCTGTCCTCTGGAGGCGGGTTCAAGCTCCTGTCAGTGCCGTTGTGGAGGCTTCAGGAAATCAAATTACAGGTAAGAGAAGGTTGATTCACTGGCTGACAGGCAGTTTGCACTCACTCTGTCTCCTCAGGCTGTGGAGGGGGGGGGGTCTCCAGCAGTTATTAGCATATATTAACTTACTCTGACAGAGTAGGAGATTGTGATCTCTAACACAATCCCATGTAAAGCTTCTCAGTCCTCAACACTTGTACCTTTAGCTTACTGCAAGTAATCGCTCAGAGCTCAGTCCCATTATCCTTCACTGCTCTCAGCCAATCAGATAAGTATTTCTGGTCTGCAGGTTACCATAGAAACCTGTGTGCAGTGAGAGACCTGCTGAACTGAGTGCAGCCATTCCTTACCAGTGCCTTTTCCTCTGATCTGTAGCAGAGGAGCTTCACTACTGAGCATCTACATAAAGGGCAGCACACATTTATCTCAACTAAAAGCCTAGATCCTTAGATCAGGAATAGAACAGACATTTATAGGACATTTCATCATTTTCCCAAATTCTTATAAAAATATTTTCAGCACATACTGCATTGAACTAAATGTACCAACTTATTATATATTTTTGGGGTCGGTCCATTTTATACTGACTCCAACTCCACCAAAATGGACACAGACTCTGACTGTCCTGATACAAAGGCCTAAATAATGTTAAGGACTTGTTCACATTTGTGTTAGAGGATCTGTTCGGGTCATCTGTTGCAGATTCTGTCAAAATGACCAGACAAAAAGCCTTACATGCAGGACTTTTTTGTCTAGTAAAAAGACAGGATCCTGAACGGACTCCATCATAGTCAATGGAGCCTGCTCAGCTCTGCTTATCTCGGTTATGTGCCCAATCCAGCACTTCCATTATTTTTGTTGTTCTGCTCATCTAACGGACCAGAACAACAGAAGTAAATAGCGGTGGTCTGACTGTGCCCTAAGAGGTGAGTATTTATGCAGGGAAAAGATTACTAGTCTAATTAACATATCTCCCCTCTGCACAGCCCCTCCAACATACAGTCTCATGTAAATAACTTTTCCCCTCCCGTCAACTTCTCCAACATAGTTACAGGTAAATAACATTACTGTCCTTCTTCCAGCTTCTCCAACAGACAGTCCCAAGTCAATAACCAGTCCCTCCAACATACAATCCCATGTAAATAACCTCTCCCCTCCGGTCAGCTTCTCCAAAACACAGTCCCATGTTGCTCCCCTCCCTCCTGCATAGGGTTAATAAGCCCTGGGAGGGCTCTGGAGTAAATGCACAGCAAGCTATTATAGCCATGTGATAAAGTACAGCCCAATAGTGTGTATCTTCCCAGGACTTTATCACTCGGCTATATCCAAGCAAGGCCACTTCTCTGGTAAAATAACTGTATTAGTTGCTAGTTGGCAGCTATTCCTTGCTGTTATATGTAAGGACTTGTTTTATCTGTCTTAGTTATCTGCTTATTTTTTTTCTTAAATCTTAATTTTCCCTTATCTTGGATGACATTTTGGGGCTTTGGAACCAATTACTCAACTTACAATGGTTTCAACATACAATGGTCGTCCTGGAACCAATTAATATTGTAACTTGAGGGACCACTGTACTGTGTTTCTGTGGTTGTGTGTGGTTGGATAGGTAAAGATGAGCAAAGTTTTCAAAAATTCAATTCGGATGCTTCGCCAAATATTTCAAAGGAATTTACTTAGTTCTGAATTAATCCTATATCCAGGCATGCAGGGAGAGTGTATCTCAGTGTACATCACTGTGTATTGTAGCAACATGCATATCTAGTCTTTTCTGGTAGTGAAACAGTTACTGTGCATCAGTATGACAGGCAGGTGACAGGTGTCACTTTTAGGCTCAGTACACACTTCATTTTTTGGTCAGTTACGGATCAAAAACACAGAACAGGTGGCGATCTTTTCATGATACCTTATTTGAGAGTAGGATTGGCTCCTGATTTGGCTCATCCTACAGTAACTGCTGGAATAAATTGAACAAATAACTGAAGTGTGAACTCAGCCTTACAGGTCAATGCTGGAGCAGTGCAGTGGCCCAAGATTCTAATATAGTGGGTAAGAGCAGTCACATTTTACACCGTTTGTTGCTTCCACATAGATTACCTATTTTTTACACACTGATACAAGTAGTGGCCCTATGACAGAGTGGGGAGGGTGTCAGCAGTAAGTTTGTGTCACTGTTTATTTTTCACTTCTTCTGATCCGTCAGAAGAACAACCTGTCTTTTGAGCATCCGCCTTCAGACGGTCAGTATTTGGTCAGTAATTGATCAGCATTGGTAAGGCAAAAACAAGAGCGAGTTCAAAACAGAGATGACACATGATGGAAATATTTGCATGTCTTATGTGTTTTGGACCCACTCCTGCTTTTGGCTTCCAAATAATTATCAAATTCCAATGAAAAATACTGACCGTGTGATAGAGACTTTATGGATGCTTCAAAGACAGAATCCATGTTTTTATTTTTCGGTTCTTCTGACCAGTCAGAAAAAGAGTAAAATAAACGGTGATGTAAACAAGGCCAAACAGGGAAACTAGCGCAACGTCACAGAGTGGTGAGAGTGGCAACAGCGAGAGGAGTCAACATATTGGCCCAGTTACAGGGTTATGAGGGTGGCAACAGCATGAGGAGTCAACAGAGTGGGGAGGAGGGGGCAACAGTAGTGGGCAGTAACAACCAAAGATGATGGCAGCAGGTGTGTGGCATCAGGCTGGTGGCAGCTTCAGAATAGTGACTGAAGCACGTGGCCAGAAGTAATGGGCCATTTTCTACAATCATCTTGTGTGGCAGCACACTGCAGTCATACTGTCAGAATGATCTAGTTTGCTGCATCAGGCACCAGTGTGTGGAAATCCTGGCTGATCTTCGCCCGATTCATCTTTATAAAGGTTAATCTCTCTACATTTTGTGCACATTTCTCTGTACATTTTGTGTTAACAGGTGAGTTTCTCTTTGGGGTATCTTTGTCCCCCGCCGCACTAAACACCCGCTCTGATGCCACACTAATGGCGGGACAGGAAAGCTTGTCCAGGGCAAACATGGCCAGTTGCATCCACAATTCAAGTTAGGATGCCCAGTGGTCCAGAGGATCTTGACAGGGTGCAGTCCAAGTATGCCACTAACTGCTGGTTCGGGTTCTGCTCCATGTCCTGCTGCTGCTGGGTGGATTCTTCAGTAGGCAGGTGAAGAAAAGTGCTCATCAGAGACTCAAGACTTAAGCTGCTGCTGATAGAGCTGGTGCTGCTCATGCCCGCCACCCCCCTCCAGCAGTTATAGCAGTGGACTGTGAGCACAGAGGTCCCCCTGGTCAGACCTTTGTGAGGATAGTGATGGCACACAGACTACGACCAACTGTCTACATAGGATCTCTCAGTAGTAGTTGAGTTTATCATCCTTCTCAGCAGGTGGAAAAAAGGCCCCCATTTTGGCCTGGTAGCAAGGGTCATCCCTCTGCCAAATGGTGATAATGCGGCCATCACTATGCATGCAACTCGGCATGCATCTGGCCATTTGCACAAGGGAATTGGAGGGACTCCCTGCCTCTATCTCCACTGCACACTGCCATGGGCTGTTGGGTCCTGGGCATTAATGTCCTCCTCCTCCGCCAGTTCAGCCCCCACAGGGCTCAGGTGGCTATGGGATGTGTCATGTCTCCTGTCTCCTGTCCCCTTTCCAGCCAGATTTATCAGCATCTGCTCTAGGACATGGAGTGGAATCACACAATTCATCACGTAGTCCTGGCAACTGACAAATGAAATTAACTCCTCAAAGAGCCTGAGCAAACAGCAGGTGTCACACATGAGCTGCCACTGGCTAACGTCAAAGTTACACAGGGGATTACCTCTGTCAGTCTGTATCATCAAGATATTGTTCATGGCCTTCCTCTGCTCATATGGTCGGTCCAACATGTGGAAACATTGCATATGAGGTGATGTTGGGGAACACTATCCTGCCTTTACAACTCAAGGAGGATGTGTTTTGCATAGTAAGAGTGGCTGAAGTGCATGCAAAGTTTCCTGGCCATTTAAGATGTCTTGCAGTTGGGTGGAAGACTTCAGGAATTGGGTTACAACCAGATTAAAAACGTGCCCCATGAAGGGTGCATGAGTCAGCTCTCCTTGGCGCAGTACCGACAGAATGTTCTACCTATTATCAGTGACCATGGTTCTGATCTTATGGTTCTGATCTTCAGTTAGTGAGGAGACAGTCAGAATTAAATTTATTGGTTGATGATGCAGATCAGTTCCTCCCCGGTGTGACTCATTTGGCCTAGGCTGGCCAGGTGCAGAACTGTGTAAAACCACAGTGCTATGCAAAGGTGTGCTGGAGGATCACTCTGAACTGTGTCTACAGTGGTGAATGAGGAGGCAGAGGAGGACATTGGTGCCACAATCACAGCATGAGAACGCAGAGGCATCATTGCCATGGCTTGGCCAAGTTGCTAGTGTGCCTGGGCAGGAACCACATTTACCTAGCAGGCTGTAAGACATATATCGTCCTTGACCATGGTTACAGCTCCATAGATTGGCGCTGCCATGAATTGTACAAGACACTAACAGGCTCAGGGACTGGCCCACTTTCTGCTCAACATACATGTGAATTTTTTTTTTATAGAAGCAGTGATAGCTTGGGACTCTCCATGCTGCTCTCCAAGCCATGAGTTCTCTAAAATGTGCAGAGTCAACCACATGGAAAGCTTGGCCAGGTGCACACTCAGCTTCTGCGCTGTTGGATGAGTGCACGAATACTGTTGTCTTTTTGCAATCGCCTTGTTGATTGATTGCTGGCAAAACACGTAACGAGGAGGAGGAGCATCAGGAACAGTAGACAATGGGAAGGAAACACACATCCTTTCTGCTGAGGTGGTGGAGTCCTGACTGCTGGAGAATGGGTGTGGGGCACTGAGATATGCTTCAGACTGTACCACTACATTTACTCCATGGTTTTCCCTGGCCACTTTATGGTTACACTTCACGTGTTGACGCAGGGCCGTGAGGCCAACATTGGCACCCTGGTCACGCTTCAACTTCTGTCCACATATTCTACATACGGCTATGCTGACGTCCTCGGGAGACTTGATGAAAAAATTCCCATACCAGCGAGTATGTCCTTTTACCCCACCAGTGCATGATGACTGCCTGTTGCAGCCTCTAAGACGCCATGCACCTCTAGTTGTTTCTGGACAGGTAGGCTCCTGAGTAGCAGACAGTTTACCCCGGACACATTTGGCTCCAGATCTCCCGCTACTTCCACCCTGCCGCTGTCTCACGAGCAAGCTGCCACCCTCACCCCCTGATGATGATAAAGCCCCCTCTTCACCCGACTCCCACATGCGATCAACTACATTATCTACTACTGTCTGCTCATCAATTATATCACCCTCACCAGTCTCATGGCCACGTCCCCGACCGCTCGCAAAAAACCTGCTCCCACGCGACTCTCATAGTCGCTACTTGCACTCTTACAGGAGGAAGCAACAGATCTCTCCTCTAAATCTGGGCTGGGCAGTAGCTGCTGACTGTCCTCAATAAGAGCCGGTGGCATACATCACTTGCTTGGCAAATGAACAGCAAAGGAAAGAGGCAGGTTCAGGACAGGACATGGCCCAGGAAAAAGCACAGAGCTTGTTCCTGGGCCATGCCAAATGAGTGTGTTGTTGGAGGAACCCACCGACTTCTGACTGTGGGTGTCTGATGTCAGTTGAGATGATGTTGAAGACTGAGTCAACCATTCAAGGACAGCGGGACTGCTCATCAAAACACAACTGCTGGATGACAGTGGGAGTTCCGACCTGTTGCTGCAGCTGCTGCTACCACCCCCTTCTTCTGCTACTACTTCTACTGGCCACAGCAACATTTTTGCCACTGCCTGTTCCTTTGGATTGTCCTGGCACCTCTTTGTTGGACATACTGCACAGAAACTGTATAACAGTATTCTGTATAAATGAGTTGTTCAATGTAAATGTGGACAACTCAATAACAGTAGTATTAGACAGCTTATTCACCCTAATTTGAGAATCAAGGCCTAATGGAATTGCTTATCTTTGAAATAAGGTGGGCACCTCAATAACAGTGAAATGGCTTATTCACTGCAATTTGACAATCAAGGCATAATGGAATTGCTTATCCATTTAACAAGATGGACACCCCAATAACAGTAGTATTAGACAGCTTATTTACCCCAATGTGAGAAACAAGGCGTAATAGAATTACTTACCTATTTAACAAGGTGGACACCCCAATAACAGTTAAATGAGAGAGCTTATTCACCCGAATTTGAAAATCAAGGCCTAATGAAATTGCTTATCTATTAAACAAGGTGGACATCGCAATAACAGTAGTATTAGACAGCTTATGCACCCCAATATTGGAACCAATGCATAATGGAAATGCTTATTTAACAAGGTGGACATCCCAATAACAGTTAAATGAGGATGCTTATTTGCTCCAATTTGAGAATCAAGGCCTAATGGAATTGCTTATCTATTAACCACTTCCCGTCCGCCCATAGTATATAAACGTTTCTGAACGTCCATTCAGAGATTGCAGCTGCACGCTAATCGTGTAGCTGCACAGTGGGGGACCTCCTGTCAGTGACAGCAGGGTACCTCATAGAGAAGGCAGGGACCATTCCCAGGAATCCCTGCCTTCTAGATCGCTGTATGCACAGCGCTCACAGAGCGCTGTGTATACAGATCAGGCAGCGCTATGTGCGCTTCCTGTCTCGGCGGTCACGTGATTGCCGGGGCCGGGAGAGTGCAGGATCTGCCAGGTCTTTCATAGACCGGGATCAGCCCTGCACTGAGGCTGTACAGCCTCCTTGGGAATTTATTTAGTGTGAAAAAAAAAGTGGAAAAAATAAAGCGTATCCTATAAAAAAAAAAAAAGTTTCACATATAAAAAAAATATTTTCTCCAAATATGTCATTCAACCCTTTGAGCCCCGGAAGTTTTTTCGGTTTGGGTTTTCGTTTTGCGCTCCGTGCCTTGATACAGCCATAACTTTTTTACTTTTCTGTTCACATAGCTGTATGATGGCTTGTTTTTTGCAGGACAAGTTGTACTTTCTAACGCCTCCATTTAATATTGCATATGGTGTAGTGGGAAGCGGGAAAAAAAATTCCAAATCAGGTGAAATTGCAAAAAAAATAACGCAATTCCGCCACAGTTTTATGTTTTTTTTTTTATTTATGGCGTTCAATGTGCGTTAAAACTGGCCAGTTACTTTCATTCTACTGGTCAGTACAAATCCGGCGACACCTAATATGTATAGTTTTTCTTGCATTGTGATAAAAAATTATAAAGTTGGACAATTTTTTTTTTCCCCTATGCCCATGACAGCACCCTTGAGAGACCGCCTCCCATCAGGACAGGAAACAGGAACTTCACTTGGAGAGCTCTTTAAATATGTATACGTCCCCTGAAACACCAGTTTTTCCTGTTTCCTGTCCTTTGGATGGGAGTCCGCTTGGAGAGCGCGGTCAGGCTGCAGGGCCCTGTATACTTATGTAATTGGGGTAATTGTGTCCAGCATAAGTCTCTTTTATGAGCCGCTGTGGGTAAGCCTGGATGATCCCCCTGGTCCTGGACTTTGTCGGGCCGGTGTTCCGGAGCCTTGCTGGGGCCTTCTTGGTCTCGGTATGCCGGAATCTCCTATGAGTGTGTCGGAGTTCCGGGCCCTTTTGCTTTCCCCTCACCGGTGAGGTTACAGAGAGGGGAGGAGGAGCGTCCTTCTAGCGTGCCGCGGGACCGGAAGTTGTCTGTGCAGCTTCCGGTCGTTGGAACGCACAGCCCGGATGCCAGGCACAGGAAGTGGCGTCTTAAGGGCGCCGAGGAATGCTGGCAGGGACCGGGCAAGATTACTGCAGTCGGCAGTAATATAGCGCGCGGTCGGGGGACATCCAGCCAGCCTGTGGAGTCCTGTGGAGACAGGCTAGTTTGGTTGTCTGTGCCTGAAGTTGGCTGAATAACGCTGCTACGCTCCTGTGGATTAACATGGAGAAAGACAGCTCACAGCGTGCTGAAGCTCAGGAGGTTCATGAGTCTAGAACGGTACTCCTGGTGCGGGTAAGGGGGTTATAGCCCCGCTTTTTTATCCCTTTGACTATTTTAATAGGGGTTTTTTTCTGTATGTTTTGTTTTGTAGACGGTTAAGGAAACCCCTAAAAAGGCCTCATCTAAATCTAAAGGCAGAGAATGTGGGATCTGTAAGAAGAGGCTTTCTCCTTCCTGGTCTAAACCACTCTGTCAGCAATGTGTGAACAGAGTCATGGAAGAAGAATCTCCATCATTTATTCAAAACATCAGAGAGATTGTTAAGACAGAAGTCTCGGATTCTCTTAAAAATTTTAAGAGATCTTTTTCTTCGGCTTCTGGGAGCAGACAGGAATCCACCAGTATTGTTTCTGACTCCAAATCCTCTGGAGAGGAACCAGGGGAGGTTTGTGATAGCTCTGTGTCTACATCGGATGAGGAAGTCTCTAATAAGCCCCTTTTTTCCCCTGAGGATACAGATGGGTTGCTTAAAGCGATTCGGTCTACCATGAGAATTGAGGAATCTAAGGAGCAGAAATCGGTGCAAGATATAATGTTCGGAGATTTGGGTCATAAAAAAATCAAGAGTGTTTCCCTTGAATGAGAACATTAAATACCTAATTCAGAAAGAATGGAAAAAGCCAGACAGGAAGTTTTTTATACCCAGGTCTGTAAAACGGAAATACCCATTTGAGGAAGGAGAGTCATCCTCTTGGGATAGACCTCCTAAATTAGATGCACCTATAGCCAAGATGGCGAAAAAGTCTGTGTTACCGTTTGATGATATGGCGGCTCTCAAAGATCCTATGGACAAGCGAGCAGAGCTTTACCTTAAAAAGGTTTGGGAAGCCTCGACTCAGGCTTTTAAGCCAAATATAGACACCACCTCTACGGCTAGGTCCCTTAAGCTTTGGCTTCAGGAGCTCCAATCCCGTATTGAGGACAAAACCTCTAGAGATCAACTGCTTTCTGTTTTTCCTACGATACTGAATGCAGTTGATTTTATTTCGGATGCGTCCGCGGATGCTCTGAGACTAACGGCAAGGTCCGCTGCACTGTCTAACTCAGCCAGAAGGGCTATCTGGCTTAAGAATTGGGCAGGTGATACGGGGTCTAAAAATAAGCTGTGTGCTATCCCGTGTCAAGGTGATTATCTTTTTGGACCAGTTTTAGACGACCTTCTAGAAAAGGCGTCAGATGATAAAAAAGGATTTCCGATAAGCAGGCCCCCCAAAAAACAGCAGTTTGTTCGTAAAAATAGAAGATACTTCAACAGGTCAGAAAGAAAGCAAGGTTGGAGGGACAACAAGAATAAAAGAGAGAAGGGTTTCATCTTTAACTCACGTCCATCGTCCTCCAACAAATCTAGTCAACAATGACGGTTACCTTCCGGTGGGGGGAAGATTGACTTTGTTTTTTCAGGAATGGCAGAAAATATCGGCAAGCCCCTGGATTCTGGGGATTGTGAAAGAGGGGTATCGTTTAGAATTCCTGTCCTCCCCACCAGGAAGGTTAAAAATTACAAATATTTCTCAAAACTTGGAAAAAGACTATGCGGTTTTTCAAGAAGTGTCTTTTCTTCTAGAGAAAAAAGTGTTAGTTCCTGTACCAGCAGCAGAAATAGGAGAAGGTTTCTATTCTTCCCTATTCTTAGTACCAAAGCCAGACGGCACGTTCAGATTAATCATAAATCTAACAGATCTAAATATGTTCCTGAAGTACAAAAAGTTCAGGATGGAGTCAATCCAGTCTGCGATAAAGCATCTGTACAAAAATTGTGTGATGGCCACGCTCGATATAAAAGATGCCTACTACCACGTGCCGATTCACCCAGCTTTCCAAAGATACCTGAGAATAGCGATTCGCGTGAACAACCAAATACATCACTTTCAATACAGAGCTCTGCCCTTTGGGATATCACAAGCCCCGAGACTGTTTACAAAACTAATGGCGGAAGTTATGGCCCATATAAGAGAAAAGGATATATTAGTCATTCCGTACCTCGACGACATTCTCGTAGTGGCAGAAGCAGATTGTCGTCTAAAACTGCATATTCATCAGGTGATAAATATTCTTTCAAACCTAGGGTGGCAAATAAATTGGAAAAAATCAAACCTGACTCCCTCAACGAGATGTGTTTTTCTGGGACTGATCCTGAATTCATTAGAACAGAGATGTTTTTTACCACAGCCAAAGATAATAAGGTTACAAGAGGAAATTCGGTCCCTCAAGTCTGCACAAAATCGCACGATCAGGCAGGGTATGGCGGTGCTGGGAAGGATGACTTCCACAATTCCGGCAGTCTGCTGGGCACAGTTACACTCAAGAACTCTTAAGGGACACATCCTGTCGGTTTGGGAGGATTCAACTCGTCCCTTAGAGACTCTACTTTCCCTTCCCATTCAAATTTCCCTGTTACTGGATTGGTGGATGATTCAGTCCAATCTGGATCAAGGGTCTCCCTGGTTTCCCCAAGAGCAGGTCTCAATCACCACAGACGCAAGTCCTACGGGGTGGGGGGCTGTGTGTCAAGGGGGGGTGGTTCAGGGGACGTGGAATCTAATGGAGTCTCAAGAGTCCCAAAATGTAAGGGAATTGAGGGCAGTACTATTGGCCTTGAAATGGGCCATTCACAGGATAAGGGGTCTAGGAGTAAAAAATTTTTCAGACAACATTACTGTGGTATCATATCTAAACAGACAAGGAGGCACAAAGTCAGAAAAGCTTATGGCTATTACCAGGGAAATTTTCTTTTTAGTGATGCCAGTAGTGCCATTCATAAAAGCGGTCCATCTGTGAGGATCAGAGAACAAAATTGCAGATTTCCTAAGCAGAAACAGATTACGTCAGGGGGAGTGGTGCCTCAATCAGGAAGTGTTTCTGCAAATTACAAGTCTCTGGGGCACTCCCTTGATAGATCTATTTGCAGACAGACAAAATACCAAGTGCAGTCTTTTCTGTTCTCTAGACCCAAGAGATATCCCGTTTCAAGTAGATGCTCTTTCGTTCCTCTGGCCAGATCAACTTCTATATGCATTTCCTCCGCTAAACCTCATTCCCAGGGTGTTGCAGAAGTTGAGAGGGGAGAGGACAAGGTTAATCTTGGTGGCTCCTTTTTGGCCAAGGAGAACATGGTTCACCTGGCTGAGAATACTGTCCCTGACGGATCCTTGGATTCTGCCAGATCGTCAGGACTTGCTAAATCAGGGTCCGATCTTTCATCCAGAGATAAAAAGGTTGCATCTGGCTGCGTGGCTACTGAGAGGGAAATCCTAGCACGTAGGGGGCTGTCGAATGAAGTCATTTCCACTCTGTTGGCTTGTAGGAAGGAGGTAACATCCTCTATTTATATTAGAATCTGGAGGACTTTCCTTAGTTTTGTAGGAGTTCCAGTAGATCCTCTTTCTCCTCCTCCTTGGGCTAGAATCCTAGATTTTCTACAAGCTGGTTTAAACAAAAAGTTAAGGCTCAGTACACTTAAGGTGCAGGTGTCGGCCTTAAGTGCTTATTTTGATATTCAGTTAGCTAACCATGTTTGGATAAGGAGATTTTTCAGGGCAGTAGAGAGATTAAATCCGGTGGTTTCTTCCTCTGTTCCTCCTTGGGTCCTGTCTAGACTAATGGATCCTCCGTTTGAGCCTATTCAGCGTCTACCTATCAGAATCCTGTCGTTCAAAACTGCTTTTTTGGTGGCAATTACATCTGCTAGGAGGGTGGGGGAGATTTCGGCTTTTTCCTCTTCGCCTCCGTATACTAACATTTTGGATGACAGGGTTCTTATAAAACCTGACCCGTCCTTTTTACCGAAGGTGGTCTCCCTTTTTCATAGGTCACAGGATATAGTCCTGCCCTCTTTATGTCAAAATCCAAAAAAACAAAAAGAGGAGAGACTGACGTTAGGAGGTGTATTTTGGCTTATCTGGAAGCTACTAGAGAGTGGAGGAAATCTAGACTTTTTTTGCAGTTTGCAGGGAAAAATAGAGGTGATAAGGTTTCCTCGAGGACTTTGGCTAGATGGATTGTGTCAGCAATATCATTATCGTATTCTACGGCAGGAGTGCCAATACCTAGAGGATTTGGAGCACATTCAACTAGGTCTGTAGCTTCCTCCTGGGCAGAGAGAGCTAATGCGTCTCTTGAGCAGATTTGTAGGGCAGGTACTTAGAAGTCTCCATGTACCTTTTTCAGGCACTACAAATTAAATCTGGATTCTAATGATCGCCTGTCCTTCGGTAGAAAGGTATTGCAGGCAGCTATCCCCCCCTGATGGCGGTTTATTTCTATTATAGTCATCTCTCAAGGGTGCTGTCATGGGCATAGGGGAAATTCAGAATTACTTACCGGTAATTGTTTTTCCATGAGCCCATGACAGCACCCGGGGGTTTTCCCGCCCATTTGTATATACTTTATGTAAAAAAAAAATAAAAATAAATAAATAAATAATAAAAAAAAAAAAGAATGTAAAAAAAAAATAAATTTTTTTTTTTTTTTTTTGATGAGCTGTAAGGATTGTTTATATAAGGACATGTTTCTTGCAAATAACTGGTGTTTCAGGGGACGTATCCATATTTAAAGAGCTCTCCAAGTGAAGTTCCTGTTTCCTGTCCTGATGGGAGGCGGTCTCTCAAGGGTGCTGTCATGGGCTCATGGAAAAACAATTACCGGTAAGTAATTCTGAATTTTTTACTTTTTGATTGCTATTTATTATTTTTTTTTAAAAAGCGACAAAAAATGGCGAATCGTCCATTTTGACGCGTTTTTCCGTATGGGAAATATTTTTTTTTTTATAATATGGGCGTTTTCGCACACGGCGATACCCGTGATGTGTATTTTTTTATGTTTTTAATACTTTTATTTTTATTTTCGGGAAAAGGGGGTGATTTGAACTTTTACGTTTTTTTTTTTTTTTTTTTACACTTTTTTTATAGTTCACATAGGGGTTGCTTATATCATAGACTCCAATGCACTTACATTGGAGTCTGAGGATTTCAATGCTTTCCTATGGAGCCCTATTACAGGCAAGGGCTCCATAGGAAAGCCTATGCAGCAGCCTCCTGTTATTGACTATAACAGGGGCTGCTGCAGGCACGCTCCGGCTCCTCCGATTGCCACACGGGGGAGCTGGAGCAACACCGAGGGGTTAAATGTCCGCGATCGGCATTACTGCCGGTCGTGGACATTAGTCGCGGGTGCCTGCTAGTAGGATATGCAGGTCACCCGCGGCCATCACGCCCGCTCCGTGCAGGAGCGGGGGCCATCTTTAAACACACGCCCAGCGCTGTACTATTACGGCGCTGGGCGTGAAAGGGTTAAAAATGTTACAATTAAAAATAAATAAATAAAAGACATATTTGGTATCACCGCATCCGCAACGACCAGCTCTATGAAAATATCACATGATCTACCCCATCAGTTAAACGCCGTAAAAAAATAAATAAACATTACGCCAAAACAGATTTTTTTTAATTACCTCACCTCTCAAAAAACATAATATCAATCAAAAAGTCATATGTATCCCAAAATGGTAGCAATAAAACCGTCAACCGGATGTATAAAAATATCACATGATCTGATGGGAAAAAAAATAGAGAAAAATGACACCAAACTACTGTGACCTCCCAAAAATGATATAAAGTAATCAGAAAGCCAAATGTACCCCAAAATGGTGCCAATAAAAAGCACAGCTTGTCCCACAAAAAATAAGCCCTCATGCAGCTCAGTCCACAAAAAGTTTTTAAAAAGTTATCGCTCTTAAAAACCATGACCGAAAATCCCATGTTAGAAAATCCAGATGCAGCTCCTTCTCTTCTGACCCCTGGCGTATACCCAAATAAGGCCCCATTCACACAACCATGTGAATGGGGAAGTATTTATTCCACACTATTGCGGAATAGATGCAGCCCCATTCAGCTAGCTCCGTGCCGTGGCTCCGATGAAGCATATCCTATACTTGTCCGCACGCACGGACAAGTATAGGCATTTTGAATGTGGCCGCCCGGCGTGTGTTCTGAGAGTGCGGAACACACACTGGGCAGCCCCCGTATTAGCAAAAATGCGGACCCGCAATAATACGGCCGTCTGAATGGGGCCTAACAGTTTACGACCACAATTGGGGTGTTACTGTATTCAGGAGAAAATGGGGAGCAAATTGTGGAGGGATATTCGCCTGTTATCTTTTGTGAAAAAGGAAGTTTGGGCCTAACGCACCATTTTCTTGTTAAAAAAAAAAAAAAAAAAAAAAAAAAAATGTAATTTTTCATTTTCACAGCCATACTTAAAGGGTTAACTACATTAACTTCAGAACTGAACTGGTCCTTAAAAAATTGATTTTGCTAATTTTCAAAAATTGCTTCTAAAATTCTAAACTTTCTAACGTCCTAAAAAAAAAAAAAGACACTACCAAAATGATGCCAACATAAAGTAGACATATGAGGAATGTTAATGAATATTTTATGGGGTATCACTATCTGTCTTAAAAGCAGAGAAATTCAAATTTAGAAAACAGAGAATTTTTTTAAAATTTTCGTTAACTTTTGTTTTTTGTTTTTTTTTACTAAAGGTAAAACATATCGACTCAAATCTACCATTAACATGAAGTACAATGTGTCACGAGAAAACAATCTTTGAATGGCTTGGATAAGAAAAAGCGTTCCAAAGTTATTACCACATAAAGTGTCACATGAAGGATTTGAAAAATTAGGCCTGGTCAGGAAGGGGGTAAGTGACCCGGACTGGAAGTGGTTAAACAAGGTGGACACCCCAATAACTGTAGTATTAGACAGCTTATGCACCCCAATTTGGGAATCAAGGCGTAATGGAATTGATTATCTATTAAACAATGTGGACACCCAATAACAGTAGTATTAGACAGCTTATTCACCCCAATTTGAGAATCAAGGAGTAACAAAAATATGTATCTATTTAACAATGGGGGAACACCAATAACAATTAAATTACACAGCTTATTCACCCCAAATTTAGAAGCAAGGGGTAATGGAATTGCTTATCTATTAACAAAGGTGGACACTGTTCAATTAGATAGCTCTGTGCAGGGATTGAAGCAAACTCAGCTGTCTCTTATGGATCTCTTCAGCTGTAGATTACACAGCGTGCACTGTCCCTGCCCTCTCCCTACATTATCCCTGCACTGTCTCCCTATCCAATATTCCATAACTAAAGGCTTCATGAACACTGTCCCTAGCGCTTGTCACATCTCTTCCTATGCTCACTCACAGTGAAATGGCTGACACCACACAGGATGAGGCTTTCATAGGACTGTGACTGGGTGACTGACAGGGGCTGGCTAGCTGTCTGCATGGTATTATGAGTGATCATGTGTTTCTGGGCTTCTCTCACTTTGCAACACGTGTAGCAGCCATTTTAGAAAAAAACAATTATTTGTTACAACACGTGAGGAAATTCGGATTAGTTGCGAATTAAATCTTTCATACACTTTGGATCGAATTTCACTTTGGATGCTTCACTCAACACTCGTAGATAGATAGGCCTAGATAAATACTTCAGCAGCCAGTAGAAAAGATAAGATCAGGCCTCATGCACACAACCATATACGTTCTGCAGTCTCCAAATTTTTGTTCCTGCCTGAAGAAACACTCTTTTGAATGACAATTAGAAGGTGATTACTTTATGGTCACTATTTCCAAGGTGTCCCCCAACCTGCACATCTGTTGTTCTGTTAGGTCTATTGGTTAATACTAAGTCCAGTATGGCTGTCCCTCTAGTCGGGTCCTGAACCAGTTGGGAAAGGTAATTGTCTTTGATTATTGCCAAGAACCTGTTTCCTTTATGAGATGTACAGGTTTCAGTTTCCCAGTCTATATCTGGGTAGTTAAAGTCCCTCATAATAACAACCTCATTATGATTTGCCGCCTCGTCTATTTAGTTTAGAAGTAGATTTTCTGTGGACTCTGGTATATTAGGTGGTTTATAATAAACTCCTATTAGTATTTTATTATTGTTTTTTTGCCTCCATGTATTTCTACCCACAGTGACTCCACATGTTCGTGTCCCTCACTTATATCTTCCTGGAGTGTGGGCTTTGGACAGGACTTTACATAAAGGCAGACCCCTCCTTCTCTCTCCGCTTTTGCAGATCCTTTCTAAACAGACTGTAACCCTGTACGTTAACTGCCCAGTCATAGCTATCATCCAGCCATGTCTCAGTTATTCCCACTATGTCGTAGTCCTCCTCACACATCACTAATTCCAGTTCACCAGTTTTATTAGTCAGGCTTCTGGCATTAGTATACATACATACAATTAAGAGGTTTATGTATATAATAAAATACCTTGCTATACAGTCTGTCTCTTAGGCCATATGTACCGAGGAAAAATAAAATGGTGGCATGCACATGACTATATGTGCTCTACAGTCCACAAACAGCAGTTCTGGAAAACACAGATACCAGCCATGTACATGCTGCCATATGATGGTCAGCACTAGTTCTGCAAGAAACGTGGATTGGATGCGGAAAAAAATGGCCCTTCATTATGCATTATAACGAGATGCTTGGAGAAAAAAAAAAAAAAACAGGCTTGTTCATTTTAGAAGTGTTCTTAGTTACATGTGCATATATACAAGTGAAACACATATTATATAGTCATTACAAACAGAGTGAACTTTTTCAAGTGTTTATTTCTGTTAATGTTGATGATTATGGCTTACAGCCAAGGAAAACCCAAAATTCATTATCTCAGAAAATTAGATTATTATATTAGACCAGCTGTAATTTTTTTTAAAACACAGAAATGTTGGCCAAATAAAATGTATGTCCAGTAAATGCACTCCATACTTGGTTGGGGCTAATTTTGCATGAATGACTGCATCAATGTGGCGTGGCATGGAGGCGATCAGCCTGTGGCACTGCAGAGATGTTATGGAAGCCCAGGTTGCTTTGATAGCAGCCTTCAGCTCGTCTGCATTGTTCGGTCTGGTGTCTCTCATCTTCCTCTTGACAATACCCTATAGATTCTTTTTGGGGTTAAGGTCAGGCGAGTTTACTGGCCAATCAAGCACAGTGATACTGCAGTTATTAAACCATTGTGGAAACTTCACACTAGACCTCAAGCAGCTTGGATTGAGTGCCTCTCCACTCTTCCTCCAGACTCTGGGACCTTGATTTCCAAATGAAATGCAAAATTTACTTTCATCATCTGAGAACACCACCTTTGACCACTGAGCAACAGTCCAGTACTTTTTCTCCTTGGCCCAGGTAAGACGCTTCTGGTGTTGTCTATTGGTCATGAGTGGCTTGACACATGGAATGCAACACTTGTAGCCCATGTCCTGGATACGTCTGTGTGTGGTGACTCTTGAAGCATTGACTCCAGCAGCAGTACACTCCTTGTGAATCTCCCCCAAATTTAGGAAAGGCCTTTTCTTAACAATCCTATCAAGGTTGCGGTTCTCCTTGTTGTTTGTGCACCTTTTTCTACCACCCTTTTTCCTTCCACTCAACTTTCCATTAATATGCTTTGATACAGCACTCTGTGAACAGCCAGCTTCTTTAGCAATGACCTTTTGTGGCTTACCCTCCTTGTGAAGTGTCAATGACAGCCTAATGACTTTTGGGTTTTCCTTGGCTGTAAGCCATAATCATCAACATTAACAAAATAAATACTTGAAAAAGTTCACTCTGTTTGTAATGACTCTATATAATATATGTGTTTCACTTTTTGAACTGAATTACTGAAAAAAAAACTTTTTGATCATATTCTAATTTATTGAGATGCACTTGTATATTGGTGTATACAAAGAACTGGCACATAATTTATTTGTCAAGGTTTAGGCTGGATAGAGAAGTAAAGAAAATTACTTCAGTTTCAGTCAGATGAGATACAGGAGATATAGATTACCTATAAGTGGATTCATCTGCATTGTATTTATTGTGTATGCACTTGTCTAGAACTGTTATCTACCACTATATACTCACTTTGTATAGTGTATTATATGCAGAATCAGTATAATGTAATATTCAGTCACTATGTGGTTGTAATATATGTTTATGATCTTGGCAGTACAAAATTGCTATTGTTGGTATGTTGGTTTTGGTATAGTGTTTCTATTCAATATCTGAATGGTGGTAATATTCTGACCTTATGTGCTCATGACATAACAATATTATTTGGCCTTTATATAGTGTTATTATTAGTAATGGTATAACGGTTGGTCTTGGTACACTGTGGGGCATATTTCGATTAAAAAAGGGCATATTCACAGGTTAAGGTACTTGACTTGCCACAGGCACTGGCAAGCCACATTACGACACTTGTTGCTTGTACATGTTTTCAACTTCAGCTGAATTTTTTTTTTTTTTTTTTTTTTTTTTTTTACGGTTCTTTTACCACTGTTTCCCCCACTGATCCTGTCAGAATGTCTGTCCCCCTTTCTCACTGCTTTTTCTCACAGAGAGTCTGCTGACTTGTATCCCTCATGCTATTTTTTGTCTGCTCCCTCTCGGAGCACTTTCCCACTTTGTGTGCCCCTTACCCACTCCTTTAACAGAGAAAATCAGTGGACGATCGAACCTTGGACAAAACATACCTAATCCGTTGCTTGAGAAGATAAATTACACTGAACAAACTTCCTAAGGTCCGTTTGTCTGGATTAAGTTTTTCATGGCCAAACTACAAAATAGAATGGAAATGGGTCAAAAGCTAGAAAAAGGTTACAAAATGAATACATATAGGGGTTTTATTCATCACACGTACACAAATGAACGTGTACATCAGCCTTAAACAACTAAATTTTCAGAATGTAACACCAACATGTCACCACAGACAATAATATTTATCCATAAAATGTAATAACTAATAAAATTTACATTTCACTACATAACATGCTTCATTATAATAGTGTATATACAGAACTGTCCAAATAATTGAGTGAAAATTTCAAATTCAAAATTAAATCACTGGTATACATTATATTTTTCAAACATGTAAAATGTGACCTTATATATTATAAAGAAAAAATATACTGTATAGCAGTTTAAAGATGCTCTGTCACCCAGTTCAAACCTACCCTACCAGGCATATAGCCTGGTAGGGCTGATGACACTGATAAAAGCCATACCTTTTTTTCTGAGGTCCCAGGTCCATTTTTGCAGAAAAATAAACTTTTAAAAAATATTCAAATGAGGCATCGGAGCATTTGGAGGCGGGCTTATGCCGTCAGAGCACTGCTTTAGCTACGCCCCTTTAATTTCCTAATGCTGGCTGCCTCCATTAAATCACGCCCCCTTGCCACTTGATTGACAGCACTAGACCCACTGGTCTAGCGGTGAGATCCAGTGCCTGTGCACTTGCCTGCAAGTGTGCACAGGACCTTTTCTTTCCTGTCCCAGCTTATGAAAATGTCTTCTTCATGCGCCACCACTGAACCCAGAACTGGCTGAGCGTGCGCAGAAGACATTTTCACAAGCCGAGACAGGAAAGAAAAGATCCTGTGCCTCCATTAAATCTCGCCCCCTTGCCACTTGATTGACAGCGCTAGACCCACTGGTCTAGCGTTGAGATCCAGCGAGTGCGCACAGGACCTTTTCTTTCCTGTCCCAGCTTGTGAAAATGTCTAATGCGCATGCGCCGCCACGTCACTGAAACCGGAACTGGCGGCACGTGCGCAAAAGACATTTTCACAAGCCAAGACAGGAAAGAAAAGATCCTGTGCGCACGCGCCGGCAAGCAGGCGAGTGCGCAGGCGCTCGATCTCAGTGCTAGACCGGTGGGTCTAGCGCTGTTATTCAAGTGGCAAGGGGGCGTGATTTAATGGTGGCAGCCAGCATTAGGAAAGTAAAGGGGCGTATCTAAAGCAGTGCTCAGACGGCATAAGTCCGCCTCCGAGTGCTCCAATGCCTCATTTGAATATTTTTTGAAGTTTATCTTTCTGCAAAACCGGACCTGGCACCTCAGAATAAAAGATATGGCTTTTATCAGCGTCATCAGCCCTATCAGGCTATATGCCTGGTAGGGTAGGTTTGAACTGGGTGACAGAGCCTCTTTAAGGAATCAACCAATTTACCCACAGAATACATAAAGTACATTGATTTTTTTTTTTATATACAATTCAATGAAATGGTATTCACTTCAATAACCTAAGAAAATGGAACCCTGTATGCAATCACACAGAAATTGAACAGATCCATATTACTCCCTAAGCACTCTGCTGCTAAATGATAGCATAAGGCACCACAACTGTCCCCTATAAGAAATGGTTTGTTCTGGGGGAGAATCTGTAATATGGCATCTTTTGATAAATACACCTTTTTTTTAAATTATAATAATTTATTATACTGTATATGTTTAGTCGAAGAGTTAGTAAAACATAAAACTTTAGGAAGGTCTGTTTTACCTTACTGGCAGCTTCTCTGCCTGCTATTCTTATATTCGTGCACAAGCAGACAAGAGTCTGTACACGAGACGTCACTGTGCTGGCAACGCCCCCTGCACTGCCTGAGCTGCCGGCTCCTGCTCTCTCCCTGGATTCTTTCAGATAAAACATTAACTCCTTCAGCCAGAACACACACAGGGCTCAAGGCTTTACAACAGTAGCAATGAAGGCAATGACGACACACAGGATCTGCCTTCCTCATCCTATAGACACAAAGCTAACACTGTAGGAGAACTGTAGAGTAGTGCACAAGAAATGTAGGGGGAAGTTCCTGTGTGCATCAGCAGTGTCATTGTACAGCTGGGACTTGTAGTCCTACACATACAACATGCTGCTGATTATTCCAGTAGACATGCCACTCAGGGCAGCACTTGTATTCACTCCCTTTTCAGAGCAAGCAGGTAAACAAAGGCCAGAAGAGAACCAGGGAAATATAGATTTTTTTTTTTGTCTAAAACTTGTTTAACTTAGTTATATATTGCTGCCCATCAGATTTACAGTGCTATATTTTTTTTTCATAAATCTGACAACCCCTTTTTGGAGTGATTGCTCTTTTGGACTGGCCCACTGCATATGTATCAAACCACATACTACAATATTTACCACTGCAACTTGCATAGATTCTACTTAATTTTTTAGGCTGCAAATAGCATCTACTGTATGTACCATTTTTACTGACGTTTCTTAGTGAGCACTGTATAGTACTTTTTCCTAAAAAAAAATAAATAAAAAAAAAATAAAAAAATCACAAAAAGTTAAATATATTTTAAAAAATCAACCCCCTTTCCGTATAATTAAAAAATAAATACCTAAACTTGCATAGATTCTACTTAATTTTTAGGCTGCAAATAGCATCTACTGTATGTAACATTTTTACTGACGTGTCTTAGTGAGCACTGTATAGTACTTTTTCCCAATTCCTTAGCATTATTATGCCACATTTCTAAAGGCAAAGCTGAGCTAAATTCTTCTTCCCATTTAAAAAAAAATAAAATACAGTTTCTTTCCTTCACAATCATTCAATTTATCATAACAGATAAATAGATACCACACCTTTCTTCAAGGGTTCATTCAAAAAATCATTTCAAAAAATGAAACAATTCACACTTTTTGATCACTTTTTTCATTTACTTTTTGGCAATTCAGCCATTTTAAGTTTTTTACGTTGTTCACTGTAGGGGATAAATAAGGTTATTTTTAATCCTTTTGCTACCAGCGGTGTACATGTAGATGCCAAGTGAGATCACTGCATCTAATTGCGCTAAAACAGATGACGTGTGGCCAATCGGGGCATCTGCACTTGATCTGAATGCTGTGCCTCGCTGATGAGGCTTACAGCGTTCATGCTGCAATTCTTATTTTGGCCACCAGATGGCAGGCCAGAATAAGAAATGAGCAAACTACATCAAATTGCCTTTTAAAAATCCCTTATAGTTCAAAATAAAAAATTCAAAAACATTTATAGGCTCATATAGGATTACTAAAATCCTCACAAAAAGTAAAAAAAAGTTAAAAAAAATATGAAAAAATATCAACCCCCTTTCCGTATAATTAAAAAATACCTAAATAACAATAAATATAAACATCATGGGTATCAAAGCGACCGAAAAAGCCCATACTTTTAAAATATATAAAAAAACATTCCAATACGGCGAATTGCGTAACGGAAAAAAGGATCAAAATGGCCGATTTGCCATTTTTTCATTGCTTCTCTTACTCAAAAATATGGCACTCACAGCAGGGTGTTCCCCCAGGACAGGAAACCACGCAGAAGCATTTGATTTAAAAAGGCCTCCTCCCCTTACCTATTCACTCAATAAGCGAGGACACGGAAGTGATGCAAGAAAAAATATATATCAGAACATAAACAAATTACATCATTTGAAAAAGGAAAATGAAAGGGAGGGAAAACCCCAGTGCCGTTGTGGAGGCTATTGGAAAAACCAATTACCGGTAAGAGGAATTAACCCTTTTCCCCGGCGCCTCCACAACGGCACTCACAAGAGGATTGAAGAAGTCATAGGGCTTGCCCACCTGGCTGCCCTTTAAATCTGGTCATAGACAAAGGCAATCATATCTCTCTGGACCATCTTGCTATAGATGACTTGCTGGCTGCCTGTCCCTTGTTAGGACCCTGGTATTGGAGGAAGAGATGATCTGACTGTCTGACGTTACTGGTGGTGTTCAGGTAATATAACACACGCCTTCTACCATCCAGGTTATGGAATATTCTATCTTTATCCGTAGTCGGAGACGGGAAGGAGGAAGGTAAAGAAACTTCCTGTTCACAATGAAACCTGGAAAAAAACTTGGGAAGGAAGGACAATGCCTGAGGATTATGCGATCGTAAGATATGGAGGCTTGTAAGAGAAAGCATGGATTTCTCCAATCCTCCTAGAGGTCGATATGGCTACAAGATATAATGTTTTGTAGGTGAGAAGCTTTAATGAAATTTGTTCAACTAGTTCAAACTGAGGTTCCATCAGGACTGAGCGGACTAAGTTTAAATCCCAGGGTGGAATGGAAGGTGAGAAAACTTCTCATAGCCCCCTTCAAAAAACCTTTGATTAGTGGGGAATCTGCCAGCTTAACATCCAAAAAAGCACAAAGGGGTTCTCCGGGCAAACGCTATTTTATGTACCTTTAAACTAACCTGTGGAAAGAAGCACTTCAGTCATATACTCACCCTCCTCCACCCTGCTGCTTCCTGGCTCCAGACTCTGGTCACGCGACTAAACTTCACCAGGTTTCTCTTCTTCCGGCCAGTTCCCGTCTTCTTCTCTTCCTGCTGCTGCCGCTGCAGTAGACGGAACGTCATCACCTGGGGGCGGGGAGGCTTGTACTCCTGACGCATGCTCAGTGCTAGTGTCAGGGCCTCTGCAGTGACCTGAGCGTCTGCGCAGACAGCTCAGTTCACTGCTTGTAAAGTGCTGATGCCTGGGAGTCCCTGCTGTACTCCATATGGCTGGGTTTATGAACTGCCTATCAAGATGAATTTAAAAAAACACAGAAATGTCTGTAAGCACAATGAAAGTGCTTGGGGACATATTGAGTAATCTAATATATAGCTGAGTGTATGTATGTATGTATGTATGTATGTATGTATGTGTGTGTGTGTGTGTATGTATGTCCGCTAAAGGAATCCGCACCGCTGCAGCTACAATCACAAAATTTGGCACACATGTACATCAGGTGTCCGGGAAGGTTTTAGAACAGTTTTCAGCTCTACAGGACGTACCGTTCCTGAGATATTCCCAAAAAATGCATTAGCCAATAGTAGCCTGGTCACATGACCCTTATCAGCCAATAGAAGCTCACAGGCAGTCTCCACACACCAGGTTTCTATGACAACCTAGCCAGTTCACTGCTGTAGGTCTGCATTAAAGAGGCAGAGCATTGTGGATGACAATGGTAAAGGAGTATTTCGGTTACCAGAAAATTTAACTTATGTTTTAGACTAATTCATCATCAATCATTACCTCATATAATGTAAATTTCACATATTTACTGTTCAGTAGTAATAAAAGATGTTTTCTTCCACTGCTACCCACCTTCCTCCTAAATTAATATGGCATCGACCTGTAATTCAGGCCACCGTCAAAAAAAGGACTTAAAAGCCCCACCCCCAGATCCCACTAAGTCACGCCCCTGACTTAGTCAGGCCACGCCTCTTCCATGACGCATTTGACCGGGATTAAAAATATAGGTAAAAATCACCTTCTTTCAGCTGCAGGGGTGGGGGGAGGGTGACTTTCTCCCTGCAGCTCATTGCTCAGACTGCACAGTGCTGCTGCTGAGAGTGAGCTGTTCAAAAGGACATCCCTGTGTCCATCCAGACCCTGCACATGACAGAGGACAGGGAGTCTGAAAGCCAGTCAAAGTCCAGCCTAAAACAAGACCTGATGTTAGGGTGGCCAGATGTCCGGCTTTAGGCTGGCTACCTGTTCTCCGTCCGACGCAGTGTCTGGACAGACACAGGGATGTTCACCCTTTCAGTAGCTCACACTCAGACAGCTTCTCCTCAGTGTCTTCACCGAGCCAGGGGGGCGTGGCCTCATGTTTAGTGGTGTGTCTTCATGGGAACTGGGGGCGCTGTTTCATGTTTGGGGGAATGGCCGGTGAGGTCTGGCTTTCTGGGGTGAAGACAGTGGCCACTCTAGCTGATGTGGAGTTCACTGTGAAAGGGGCGGGCCGCTGTAGAGGTCACTGTGAAAGGGACGGGCCGCTGTAGAGGTCACTGTTAAAGGGGCGTCCCGCTGTAGAGGTCACTGTTAAAGGGGCGTCCCGCTGTAGAGGTCACTGTTAAAGGGGCGTCCCGCTGTAGAGGTCACTGTTAAAGGGGCGTCCCGCTGTAGAGGTCACTGTTAAAGGGGCGTCCCGCTGTAGAGGTCACTGTTAAAGGGGCGTCCCGCTGTAGAGGTCACTCTTGATATCTTTTTAACGACACACACACAAACCGTAAATGAAATAAATTAAATATACCCGGGTGAAGCCGGGTCCTTCAGCTAGTAATAAATATAAAAAAAAAAACAATTCCTAGAGCTATGGAGCACAATTATAAGTGGGTTGACGAATTTTGTTTAAAAACCTCTAAGGATGAAGTTTATATAGTGCAGAAGTATCTATCCATCTATATATGTGTGTGTGTGTGTCTCTCTCTGTCTATCTATCTATATATATATATATATATATATATATATATATATATTTATTTAGTAATTACAAAAAGTTTTAGCACACAATAATGACTTAGAAATGAACGTGATGCAAATAAAGCTTTTGTCATTTGTACATATGTGTATATCATACACAGAAACAGTCTATTGAGGTTTTTAAACAAAAGAGATAAGTGTCTTTTAAGAGCAGAACTATATAGCTCAGTGGTTAGAGGAGTGGTTTTTCACCTAGTTGGTTATGAGTTCAAGTCCCCTCAATTTTTTTTTAAAATAATATATTTAACCACTTCAGATCTGGGCCATTTACTCCCTTCCTGACCAGGCCTAATTTTGCAAATCTGACATGTGTCACTTCATGTGGTAATAACTTTGGAACGCTTTTACTTATCCAAGCGATTCTGAGATTATTTTCTCGTGACACATTGTACACATTGTTAATTGTAAATTTGAGTCAATATGTTTTAATTTTATTTATAAAAAAATCCAAAAGTTAACGAAAATTTGAAAAAAAATGCACTGTTATATAAATTTGAATCTCTCCGCTTTTAAGACAGATAGTGATACCCCATAAAATATTCATTAACATTCCCCATATGTCTACTTTATGTTGGCATCATTTTAGTAGTGTAATTTTATTTTTTTAGGACGTTAGAAGGTTTAGAATTTTAGATGCAAATTTGCAAAATCAACTTTTTAAAGGACCAGTTCAGTTCTGAAGTCAGTTTGTGAGGCTTACATAATAGAAACCACCCATAAATTACCCCATTTAGAAACTACACCCCTCAAACTATTCAAAACTGGTTTTAGAAATGTTGTTAACTAGAGATGAGTGAACGTGCTCATAACGAGCACTGTAGCGCTCGGCTCCCCTGCGCTCGCATGGGTGAGGAGGACGGAAGCGGATGCCTGCGCCCATGCGAGCGCAGGGGAGCCGAGCGCTACAGTGCTCGTTGCGAGCACGTTCGCTCATCTCTATTGTTAACCCTTTAAGTATTCCACAGGAATTAAAGCAAAATAGATGTGAAATTTCATAATTTCACTTTTTTTGCAGATTTTCCATTTTAATATTTTTTTCCTGTAACACATCAACAGTTACCAACAAAACAAAACTCAATATTTATTACCCAGATTCTGCAGTTTGCAGAAACACCCCACATGTGGTTGTAAACTGTTATTTGGGGATACGCCAGGGCTCAGAAGGGGAGGAGCAGCATCTGCATTTTCTAGCATGGAATTTTCTGTCATGGTTTTTAAGAGCGATAACTTTTTAATTTTTTTGTGGACTGAGCTGCATGAGGGCTTATTTTTTGCGGGACAAGCTGTGCTTTTTATTGGCACCATTTTGGGGCACATCCGGGTTTCTGATCACTTTTTAATCTAATTTTTGGAAGGTTAAGTCACAAAAAAAAGCAGTTTAGGGGCATTTTTCTATATTTTCTTTTTACACCATTCACTTCCATGGGGTAGATCATGTGATATTTTTGTAGAGCCAGTTGTTACGGACGCAACAATACCAAATATGTCTGTTTTATTATAATTTTTTTACCTTTTACTCAATAAGAGCATTTTTAGAAAAAAAATCATGTTTTTGTGTTGCAATTTTTTAAGAGCCATATTTTTTCCATTTTTCTGGCTATGATCTTGTGCGGGGGCTCAGTTTTTGCGGGATGAGGTGACGTTTTTATTGCTACCATTTTGGGATGCATACGACTTTTTGATCGCTTGATATGTTTTTTGGTAGGTGAGGCAACAAAAAAAGCTGTTTTGGTAAAATTTTTATTAGATTTTTTTTTACACTGTTCACTTGATGGGGTAGATCATGTGATATTTTTATAGAGCCAGTCGTTGCGGACGCGGTGATACCAAATATGTCTATTTTATTTATTTATTTTTATTTGAACTATTTTTTAATGACATATTTGGGGGAAAATTATTTTTTTATATGTGATTTTTTTAAATTTTTTTTTATAAGACTCAATATAACTTATTTTTTTATTTTACACTTTGTGTCCCCCATAAGGTCATACAAGACCTCTGGGGGACATTAACTTTTTTTTCACTATTGATTTCTCCTGTAACTGGGGCTGACAGAGTAGCCCCAGTTACAGTGGAAATACATCCCCAGAGAGGCTGTACAGCAATACTATGCTGTACAGCCTCAGTGTAGGGCTAATCGGGTCTATGAGAGACCCAGCAGCTCCTGCACGCTCCCAGCCCCGGCGTTCACGTGACCGCCGGGCCGGAACAGGAAGCGCACATAGCGCTTCCTTATCTGTATACACAGTGGTCGGTGAGCGCTGTGTATACAGCGATCTAGAAGGCAGGGACCCCTGGAAACGGTCCCTGCCTTCTCTTTGGGGTACCCTGCTGTCACTGACAGCAGGGACCCCACTGTGCAGCTGCACGATTAGCGTGCAGCTGCTATCTCTGAATGGATGTTCAGAAACGTCCATTCAGAGATACTTAACCACTTCCCAGACGTTTATAGTCAATGGGCGGACGGGAAGTGGTTAAAAAAATGAAAATGCGACACAAAATAGTCCCTATTAACGTCACCTTTATGGGGGCACTCTGGAATGTCACTGTTATGGGGGGGGATATCTGTGGATGTCACTGTTATGGGGGGGATATCTGTGGATGTCACTGTTATGGGGGGATATCTGTGGATGTCACTGTTATGGGGGGGATATCTGTGGATGTCACTGTTATGGGGGGGGATATCTGTGGATGTCACTGTTATGGGGGGGGATATCTGTGGATGTCACTGTTATGGGGGGGGATATCTGTGGATGTCACTGTTATGGGGGGGGATATCTGTGGATGTCACTTGTTTATGGGGGGGGATATCTGTGGATGTCACTGTTATGGGGGGGATATCTGTGGATGTCACTGTTATGGGGGGGATATCTGTGGATGTCACTGTTATGGGGGGGGATATCTGTGGATGTCACTGTTATGGGGGGGATATCTGTGGATGTCACTGTTATGGGGGGATATCTGTGGATGTCACTGTTATGGGGGATATCTGTGGATCTGTGGATGACACTGTTATGGGGGATATCTGTGGATGACACTGTTATGGGGGATATCTGTGGATGACACTGTTATGGGGGATATCTGTGGATGACACTTATGGGGGATATCTGTGGATGACACTGTTATGGGGGATATCTGTGGATGACACTGTTATGGGGGATATCTGTGGATGACACTGTTATGGGGGATATCTGTGGATGACACTGTTATGGGAGCTCAGTATGAGTGATAAGACTCATGCAAATGACCGTGATCAGCCCAGGAATCCATGTCCCAGTCATTGTGTCGGCCACCTTTTCCAGGCTGACTGCGATTTCCCTGACCTGCACTGCCTGTATGACAGTAATGTATGATATAACCAGTCTATATCTGACTGTTGGGGCAGTTGTTGTGCACTTATCCCCCTATCAGAGATTGGCCTCATCATACATTACTGTCATACAGCCAGTTTGGGTCAGGACTGTGTTCCCCGGGCTGATCATGGTCGTATCACACGGTGTACCACACATGATAGGCCAAGATAAAAACTAAGGATTAGGACTCAGCACACCACTGTATCCGTTTTCTGGTCTGCAAGTCGTGGATTTGCTAAATAAGCATACTGTATGTCTGTGATTCTGATTTTTTTCCAGAGCCATTGACTTCTATGGGTTTGAGGTCTACCTTTTGCATAAATGACATACGGATGTGTAAAGCACACGGGTAATGTCCATGTGTTTTTCACATCCGCGTGTGCTAAAGGTAGAACATGTCCTATTCTGGTCCTCAAAATGCAGGCCTCAAACCCTTAGAAGTCAATGGCTCTGAAAAAAAATCAGAATCACTGACCTACAGTATGCTTATTTAGCAAATCCACGAAAAAAAGAAGACCAGAGACATACGGTATCCTTATTTAGCGGATCCACGACAAAACGGATATAGTTGTGTGCATGAGGCTTTACATTCACACTTCAGCAGGCAGTATCACATAGGATAGGATTAGATACACAGTTTAGTAGGCAGGATCATCCATGAGAATCCTTGATACAGGAACAGTAGACTGTATCGCACATGAAAGATTTAGATACAGAGGCACAGTAGACAATATCTGACATAAGCTTAGATACACAGGACACCAGATAGTGTCATACAAGATGAGATTAGATACACCTCAGCAGGCTGTATCACACACAAGAGCCTGTGTATCAGGCTTAGCAAAATCGCACATGATAGGATTAGATACACATGTGATTGGATACACTTGCTGATTGAACCTGTTTATTACACTCTGGGATGGTGAGGGAAGAGCCAGTGGATGGTCAGTGATGGGATTAGATACACAGCTCAGCGGACAGTATCACACAGGATACAATTAGATACACATGTTAGGGTAGAGCCTGTGGACGGTCAGTGATGGGATTTAGACACTGAGAAGTAGACTCATGTCTGGGTGTAGTGCAGGGATCAGCAACCTCTGGCACTACAGCTGTTGTGAAGGGACTTGTAGTTCCACAGCAGCTGGAGTGCCAAGGGTTACTGATCCCTGGTGTAGTGACATGGACACAGGAGTTATAGAGGAAGTATCTCCTGCAGACAGAGCAGTGTGGGGGGGTGTCCAGCCTGTGACTCATCTCTGTGCAGTGCAGCCAGGCTTGTGTATCAATAAAGTTATGTATTCATCAAAACAGGAAGGGAAGAAAGTAAACAGATCTGCCAGGATAATGTGATGTCTTCCAGGGGAGAAGGAAAGCTCAGACATGAAAAACAGGTATTGGGGGCATATGTATGGATGGTGAGGGGTGTTAGGAGCACAGGAAAATAATTTTGATTTTGGGACCAGACAACCTCTTTAAAGCTGAAACCTGCACCTTGAGGGTTGCAGGTCGAAGACCTTTATCCAACCCCGCCTGTAAAAAAACTTAAAATTTGTGGAATGTCTGGAGAAGAGTGATTATCTAAAAAGGACAGAAAAGCATTCCAGGTTCTTAAATTCTAGATGTTATAGGCTTCAAACGAAACATCATAGTGGACATTACTGCATCAGACAATCCTTTTCGTCTTAAGGCGAGGTGTTCAGCTTCCAGGCTGTCAGGTTGAGTTGGTTTATTTTGGGATGAAATACCTTAGAGATCCTGGAATCAAACTGAAGGGAGGCAAAGCATAAAGAAGAGTCTTAAGGCCATGGTTGGGATAGCGCAGCTACCCATAACAGCTGATCCCGTCAGTAGAGGAGGCAACATTTTTTGGTCTGCTTGTTGTCCCTTGTGGCAAATAGATCTAGATCCGAAACCCACCATGTTTCGCAGAGCTGCTGAAATATTTGATAATTCACGGACCACTCTCCTTCCTTCAAAGTCCGGTGGCTGAGGAAGTCGGCTATTACATTGCTTGCTCCCTTCACATAAACTGCTGTCAAGGCTATAAGATTATTTTCTGCCAAAAGGAAAATATGTCTCGAGACATTGGGCCAAGGGAACGGCTTCTGGTACCTACCTGTCTGTTCAAGTAAGCTACTGCCGTGGTATTGGCCAACAAGACTTTTATATGTTTTGGAGATAGAGGATATGTTTTGGAGATGTGTGAAGGGAGACCATGACTTTGTAGATGGCTGAGAGTACTCAGGCTGGTTGAAGCATGTAACATATCCTTTCCCTATCTGCCCTGAACTACCTTTCCTTCTGAGTGACCACCCCATCCTGAACTACTGGCGTCCGTGGTCACGATCATCTGTTTTTCCTGACGCTAACAGACCCGTTTGCAAATTCTTTTTTATTCTCCGCCACATCAAAGATTCTTTTACGGAATTGGGAATGAGAACTCATTTTTCTAGAGCGGAATTGGTTCCGTCCCAGGAGGAAAGCTTGAAGGATCCTCGTGTGACTCTGAGCCCATCTGACCGATGGGATTGTTGCCGTCAGAAGACTAGGATGGCCATGATATTCCTTATGGAAGAAGACCTTTGGCTGAAAAACAGAGATCTTCTTACCAAGATGGTAAAGCACTCTTGAACTTGGGTAAGGTGGGATCGTAGAACTTCCTTTGAGGGTGAAGCAATCAGGAAGTAGTCTAAATATGGTACAATTAGAATCCCTTTTAGGTGAAGGTATTTTGTGACCTCCGACATGATTTTTTAAAAATACCCTTGGAGCCGAGGAGAGTCCGAATGGGAGGGCTCCGAACTGAAAATGGCGTGATTGATCCCCTATGAAGACAGAGATTCTCAGATACTTTTGATGACTCTGGCATACCAGGACATGATAGTATGCATCCATGAAAGAGTCCTGAAGGAGTAAGTTTATGATGGATTTTATAGTCTTCATTTTGAAGTTTTTGTAGATGATCGATTTGTTCAGGGATTTTAGATTTATTATCAAACGGAAGGATACATTTGTTTTTTGTACAAGAAATACTGGCGAATAAAAACTTTGCCGTATTGATGTTCTGGTACTGGATGGAGTACTTTTTTGTCTATAAGAGATGAGACTTATTTCTAGACATCTTTGTTTTACTTTTTGAGGTAGCTTTTTGTTTATGATGAACCGATCTGGGAGAGGGGATAACAACTCTAGTTTTAAGCCCTCCTTTATTGTGGAGGGTTACTACCCACGGGGAGGCTCCAATTTCTTCCAAGGCAGAGGTGAAGTGTTTTAACCTGTCCCCCACATGGCTTATGGCGTCATTGTGTAGAAAGGGAGGAATTCTCAGCGCTGAAAAAGGAATCCTCTACCTCTGGATGGCTGCCACTTCCCAGATCCCTCTTTCTTCCTCTGGTCCAGTCTCGTTTTTTTCTGGTTTCGAAAGGAACATCTTTGATGAAAATAACTCTCAGAAGGAAATCATTTTTTCTTATCTGAGGCCTTGTCAAGAATGTCACCTAAGGCCGAGCCAAATAATCTATGTCCTTCACAGGGGATCGAGCACAGGCGATTTTCTGAGCTTGCATCACCCGACTATGTACGAAGCCAAATAACTCTACAGGTTGCATTTGTTATTGCAGCACACCTGGCAGAGAATCTGACTAAGTCTGCAGAAGCATCTGCTAGGAAATTTGACACTTTTTTAACATAGGCAAGGAGGCTAACATCTCCTCCCTGGGTTTTTTTTTTTTTTTTTTTTTAGAAATGTGGGCTACTGGGGCATCAATTTTAGGCGTTTTGTCCCACAGATTAGACTCAGACTCTGCAAAGGGGTATTTCCTTTTAAAGGAATTAGTCACAGCTGTTCTTTTCTCTGGATCTCTCCACTCCTTGGATATTGGAATTGATATTATTATGATGAGGGAAAACCCTTCTTTCCCCCAACCCCTAAAACATCTAATCTTGGATGGAGTGGGTTACTTTTGACCTCCTCTATGTCCATAGTGGCCTTTATGGTCTGTAGAAGACCTTCTGTCTCCTCAGGGAGAAACAAAAGTTTACTGGAATCGTCTGAGGAGTCTAGGTCAGATACTAGTTCCCCTTCATCCAGATCAAACGCCATATCAGAAGCAAAGGATCTATAAGACGTGGATGGGTGTGGGGATTGTGATGCAATTCTAGAGTCCACTGCTGCATTAACCACTTCCTTAATAACAGCTCTCATGGTATCAAGGAAGTATGGTGACTCCTCAGTAACCACTTTTTAGTTAATTTTGGGCATAAGGGCTTTTTTGATTTTGACGAGAAGGTCTTCCTGCAGATAGTGCATTTCTTGCGCCCAGAATTTCCCCCAGCTGGCTTAGGTGTCATGGTCTCTCTGACCTAAAAATATTAAATAAAACCTTATAGGGCCAGGAATACAAATATAGACCATCACCTACACCAGGGGTGGATATTTGGATAAAACATCACTGCCACTATGTGATGGGAAATAAAACTAATCTGGGAACTCTGCTTCCCCATAGCAAGAAGCACACAGTAGTGTTCAAGAAGGAACAGTAAAATAAGCCCCATTGGGGAGGAGGCTTACCGGGCTAAGGGCTGAGGTAGTGGGATCTCCAGGCTTCTTTGCGGAGTCAGTGTCCACCGGAGCAAGCATGACTGCAAGCGGTGAGAGAAGGACGGAATAGATCTCCTCTCTCTCCGTTTTAAGAGTTCTTGCATGCCACACCATCCGAGGCCCTGCCCTGGAAGTAGACCTGCTGCTTGAACGCGAGATTCTCTTGCCCATGGAGAATCTCGCCTGATAACATCACCACGCTGGATCCCGCACGCTCTCCCCTCACCTGGGAGTATCGCGAGCCCAGGGAAACCTCCAAGGTACGGGTAAGGGAGGCGATGCGGGAACACCCTCCAGTGAGTGCCGTTATGGAGGCGCCCAGGAAATATTCAATAAAAAGTGATCAAAAAGACACACAGTGAAAAGTAAAGATCACCTTACAAAAAATTAACCCTCACACAGTTCCATAGACAATATAAAAAAGTAAGGGTGAGAATATGGCAATGCAAAGTAAAAATGAGTATTATTAATAATAATTATTATTATTATTTATATAGCGCCATCATATTCCGCAGCGCTTTACAAAATCATTCTTGTACAATACAAAAATGACTGGATAACTTACAACTGGTTTGATTTTCCTCTAGCCTTCACAGTGGCACGGCCCTCCAGGAGGATTAATCCGCCTCCCATAGGGACAGGAAACAATGGAGATCCTTGAAATAGCCCCCTCCCCTTACCTGCAGCAGTAAATAACCAAGAAGTCTGAAATGCATGCAGCCATAATTTTATATATGCAAATATATACATGAAAATTCAACATAACAATAACTGATTAAGTTTTAACATAACAAGTATGCGGCGGGAAAATCCCTCGTGCCGCTGTGGAGGCTAGAGGAAAATCAAATTACCAGTAAGTAATTATCATCTTTTCCCCATGCCTCCCCAGCGGCACGGCCCACCAGGAGAAATAACAGAGAAGTACAATATTTAGGGTGGGATCACAGCAGATAAGACTCTGCGAGAAAAAGATAAATCTCTATTATTCATGACATCTAGCTGGTAATGCTTAAAGAAAGTAGTCGGAGATGACCACGTGGCAACCCGACAGATTTCCTCCAAGGACACCTGAGCTGATTCCGCCCAGGAGGCAGCCATGGAGCGAGTCAAATGAGCTTCAAGTCCTTTAGGAGGTTCCATATTTCTAGAATTATAGCAGAATATTATTGCCGATCTTATCCATCTGGCGATTGAGGTATTACTCGCAGCCTTCCCTTTATTTGGGCCTGCAAATTGAACAAAAAGTCTGTCCGTTTTCCTGAAGCTTTTGGTGGATTTAAGATAAGCCAGCACACATCTACGGACATCAAGGGCATGATATCGCCTCTCCTGGAGAGACCCCGGGGGAGAGCCAAAGGACGGTAGCGACACTTCTTGTAGACAGTGGAACTTAGAAACCACCTTTGGCAGAAAAGAGGGAGAATGTTTTAGTACTATCCTATCGTCCTTTACGATTAAGTAGGGGGGTTTGCATGAAAATGCCATAGGCTGTGGTTATGGCTACCAAAATAATTGTTTTAAAGGATAGTAATTTTAAGGAAATATCAGTTAATGGTTCAAAGGGATGCTCTAATAACACTGATAACACTAGATTTAAGTCCCATGGAGGTATCGTAGGTCTAGATACAGGACGACTCCTCCGAGCCCCTTTAATAAACCTTTTAATCAGATCAACATTGGCCAATCTTATATCCAGAAAGGCACTTAAAGCAGCAATGTGGACCTTTATTGTACTGACTCTAAGACCTTTATCTAGTCCTGCTTGGAGAAACTCTAAAATAACCGGTAAATCAACAGTAGCAGAGGATTTTTGCCGCTCTTTAGAAAATTTTAAAAAAGACTGCCAGGCTCTACAGTATATTTTAGATGTAACAAGTTTGCGACTGCCTAGGATGGTTGTAATTAGCGCATCTGATAGGCCTTTCTTTCTTAACTCCCGTTCAAGTATCATGCTGTCAGCTTCAACTGAGATGACCTGTGGTGTATGACTGGGCCCTGGTGTAGAAGATCCAGAAGATGTGGAAGGATTCAGAAATCCCCTGCTGACATGTTGAGAAGTGGAGGGAACCAGGACCTCTTTGGCCAGTATGGGGCCACTAGAATCACTTTGGCACTTTCTTGTAATATCTTTGCCAGTACTCTTGGAATGAGGGAGAAAGGTGGAAAAGCGTACAGGACTTTTTTCGGCCAAGGGTGTGAGAACGCGTCTACAAATAGAGGTTGGTCTCTGTAAGACAGGGAGCAGAATCTTTCCAGTTGTTTGTTGTTTCGGTTTGCAAAAAGGTCTAAGTACGGGACTGTCCACCTGCTTGTTAACTGGAGAAAGATCTGCCGGTTCAAGCACCACTCCCCTTCCTTTAAAGAGTCTCTGCTTAGGTAGTCCTGTGTTGTCTTTTCCCCTTATATGCACGGCTGTAATGGACCTGAGGTTTCTCTCTGCCAACTGGAAGATTTTTCCTGAAACTCTTGCCAAGGAGATACTTCTTGTACCTCCTTGTTTTTTTTAAGTAGGTAACAGTGGTGATGTTGTCTGACAATTTTTACGTTTTTCTTTATCTCTGTACGAAAAGCCTGTAAGGCCTCCCACACAGCTGATAGCTCCCTTAGGTTGGAAGAGGCTAGTCTTAGTTCCTGCCTCCATATACCTTGTCTTAATTTTTGGTCTGAATGGGCTTCCCAGCTGTATCTGCTGGTGTCCGTGGTTAGGATTATTTGTTTGCTTAGATGCCAAGCAAGACCTTTTTGAAGATTTTTCTGACATCGCCACCAAAATGGAGAGGTTTTTACATCTGGGAGAACTTTTATTTTCTAGAGAAAAACAACTTTTGTCCCATTTTTTCAACATGAATGCCTGAAGAGGCCGGGAATGAGCCTGGGCCCAGCCCACTGCTGGGATCGTGAAGGTCATTAGTCCCAGGATTCTCATAATCTCCCGGAAGGTTGGGAATTTCTTCTTTTGAAAGGAAGTTATTTCCTGAATTATTTTTAACCATTTTTCTTCTGGTAAGAAAGTCATCATTCTGGAAGAGTCCAATAGTACTCCTAGAAAAATCTTCCTCTTTTCTGGAATTAAGTCTGATTTTTCTAAGTTGATTATCCAGCCCAATACCTGCAGATCCTGTTTCACAATATTTATGTGGTCAGTTAACTTGGGCTTTGAATCTGCAGCTATGAGGACGTCGTCTAAGGGACTACAAGGATTTGTTTTTGATGTAGACTCGCAACAACCTCTGCCATTATTTTTGAAAATACCCGGGGGGACCAAAGGGGAGGACCTGGAATTGGTAATGGAGAATGCTGGATTCTATTTCCACTGCAAACCTCAGATACTTTTGATTTTTGTATATCGGGACATCATAATAAGCATTGGAAAGATCCAGAGTGGCCATAAAACAATTTTTTGTCAACAGGTTTATGGTTGATTTTATCGACTCCATTTTGAAGCGTTTGTACTGAATATGATGATTTAACTCTTTCAGATTTATTATTGCCCTGTGAGAACCATTTGTTTTTTTAATCAGGAATATTGGTGAATAGAAACCTGTTTTTTCTTCTGCTACAGGGACTGGAACTATGGCCTCTTTCTGGAGTAGAAGAGATAGTTAGTCTGTTAAGACCGATTGATCTACCCCTTTTAATTTTTTGTTGATGCAGACCAGAAAAGACCAGATGTTATAACGTCTAATACCCATGGACTTTTTGAAATTTTTTCCCAAGTGGGAAGAAAGGCTTTCAACCTTCCACCCACCGGGCTTCTGGCGTCATTGGTTGTTTGCTTTCTGGGAAGAACTTGAAAGGTTAAAGACAAACCCTTTCCCTCTTCCCGTCTGCCAAGATCCTGAGAACCTCTTTTTCTCTGGTCTTTTCTGCCCCTTTTTGATGGCCCGAAGTTTTTTCTTTGAAAAAAACTTTTAGAATCAGAGGGGAAACCCTTTTTCCTATCTGTAGCTTTTTCCAGGATGTCATCTAGTACTGACCCAAACAAACTATCCCCTTCACAGGGAATGCCGCATAATTTATTTTTTGAAGCTGCATCACCTGACCATGATCTGAGCCATACGGCCCTTCTGGTGGCATTAGAAAGGGCCGCTGATCTAGCAGCTAATTTAACAGTGTCAACTGACGCATATGCTAGAAAATTTGCGGCTTGTTTTAACATGGGTAGGGAAGCTACTATGTCTTCTCTAGGGGTACCTGCTAAAAGGTGTTCCTCCATCTGATTAATCCAGATCGACATAGATCTGGCCGTGTAGGTGGCAGCAACACCAGGTCTTCAAATGGCCGTGGATGCCTCCCATGATTTTTTTTAACAGAGCTTCACTCTTTTTATCCATGGGGTCCTTTAAAAGACCTACATCTTCAAAGGGAAGTGACGATTTTTTCGTAATCTTAACTACAGGAGCGTCAACTTTGGGGCACTTATCCCAAAGAGATGTATCCTCTTCTGCAACAGCGTACTTCCTTTTAAATATTCTAGAGTCCCCAGATCTTTTTTCAGCCCATTCTTTTTTGATTAATTTTGAAATATTGGCATGAAGAGGAAACACTCTTTTACGTTTATCTCCTAGGCCTTTAAACATCATGTCTTGGACAGACTTCGGCTGTTTTGAGTCTTCTAAATTTAAAGTCGCTCTAATACTTTTGGGGAGAGTGTCCATTTCCTCAATAGAGCAAAGGGGGCGGCCAGACTAGTCTTACGAAGATTCAGATGCGGAGTCGGAAATTAATTCCCCTTCATCTAGATCTTCCTGAATGTCGATTTCAGAAGGTGTAGATGTAATGGTGTTGGAGGTGGATGGTTTTTGGGATATGGATACGATTTTGCTGTCCACCGCACAGCTGACTTTCTCCTTGATTATATTTCTTAGCTTGTCCAACAGGGACGGAGACTCTTCCGCAATAATTTTGTCCAAACATCTTGGTTTTTTATGACCTGAGGGAAGGCCTTTTTTGCATACAGAGCACTTTTTGCATTGAGAGCCATCAGAGGAGGCCTTTGGGGTCTCCCTGACCTAAAGGACATTTATATATATATATATATATATATATATATATATATATATAATCTCAATATTATAAAAATGAGTTTGTCTGTCTGTCTGTCCTCTATGCGCGACCAAACTACTGGACCGATTTTCACCAAATTCGGCACACAGGTACATCAGGTGCCCCGGTTTTAGACCAGGTCTCATCTCTCTAGGACATAACGTTCCCGAGATATTCCCAAAATATGACCTGCATTAGCCAATATTAGCCTGACAGCATTGGTTTTAAACCCCAACTGCCATTCTCTGCACAGACACACACAGGGAGGGCAGGTTTCCATAACAACACAGCCAGGTAATTAACAGCCAGCTGAGGATCTCAGGTAACAATCCAGTCATTTCTATTCAATGCTTTAAAGGGGCAGAGTGCTGTGAATGATACTGTTAAAGGGGTATTCCGGTTACCATAAATATAACTTATGTTTTAGACTAATTTTAGACTATGACCGTTCAGTAGTAAATTTTCCACTGCTATCCATTGCATGTCCTCAAATTATCATGGCACCGACCTGTGATTCACACCACTCTCAAAAGAAGGACTTACAACACCTGCTCCAGGTTTCACTAAGCCACACCCGGACTGTCAGGCCACGCCCCCTTCCCCCTCCGCAGCCAATTGGGAAAGAAAAAATGAAGGTAAAAATAAACTTCTGTCAGCTGCAGGGGTGGGAGGGTTAGTTTCTCTCTGCAACAACACACAGAAACATTACATGAAATAGACTAATATTAGACTACTACCGTTCAGTAGTAATAAAAGATGTTTTCTTCCACTAAAAGGACTTAAAAGCGACCCCCCCCCCCCAAGGTCCCACTAAACCACGCCCCGGTCATGCCACGCCCTTTCTCACTCCGCAGCCAATGGGGATTAAAAAAATGAAGGTAAAAATCAACTTCTGTCAGCTACAGGAATGGGTGGGAAGGAGACTTTCTCTCTGCAATGACACACACACAAACATTAAATGAAATAGATTAACCCCTTGGCGACCAGCGCCGTAATAGTACGGCGCTGCGGCAAGGTGCTAGACGCCCAGCGCCGTACTATTACTGAGCGCTGATCGGGGGTCCGGCTGTGCCCAGGTGCAGGACCCCTGAGGAATGCGTCAGCATCGGTGAAAACACCGATGCCGGCGCATTAACCCTTCATGTGCCGCTGTCAGCACTGACCTATCTACGGAAGCCTGTGAGATTCAGCCACCTGGATCTCACAGGCAGTGTGCTGGAAGTGTATTACATTGAGTAATACACTTCCAGCCAATGCATTACAATACAGAAGTATTGTAATGCATTGTAAGGGGATCAGACCCCCAAAAGTGAAAAAAAGTGTAAAATAAGAAAGTAAAAAAAAGTGAAAAAAATAAAGTTTTACAAAAAAAAAGTTTCAAGTCCCCCCCCCCCAAAAAGCGTCATTTTTACAAAATAATATAAAAAATTGTAAAAAATAGTGAAAAAAAAAAAAAAGAGACATATTAGGTATCGCCGCGTCCGTATCGACCGGCTCTATAAAAATAGCACATGATCCACCCTGTCAGGTGCACGCAGTAAAAAAAAAAACAAAAAAAAACAAACTGTGCCAAAACAGACATTTTTTGGTCACCTTCCCTTACAAAAAGTGTAATAGCAGGTGATCAAAAAAGCGTATGTACCCCAAAATGGTACCAATCAAACCGTCATCTGGTCCCGCAAAAAATGAGACCCTACCTAAGACAATCGCCTGAAAAATAAAAAAATATGGCTCCCAGAAAATGGCAACACAAAACATATTTTATTTTGTTCAAAAATGTATCTGTGTAAAACTTTCCAAAAATAAAAATTATACACATATTTGGTATCGCCGCGTCCGTAACAACCTGCTCTATAAAAATATTGCATGAGATGGCCCCTAAGCGAATGCTGTAAAAAATTTTTTTTTAAAAACTAAGCCAAAACAGACTTTTTTTTTCCCTTTTGCCTCACAAAAAGTGTAATAGCAGGCGATCAAAAAGGCGTATTTACCCCAAAATGGTACCAATCAAACAGTCATCTTGTCCTGCAAAACCAATACCCTACCTGAGACAATTGCCTGAAAACTGAAAAAAATATGGCTCTTTGAAAATGGCAACACAAAATAATGATTTTATTCTGTTCAAAAAATAAATCTAATGCGTAAAACTATCCAAAAATTAAAAAGTTAGACATATTGGGTATCGTCGCGTCCGTAACAACCTGCTCTATAAAAATATTGCATGAGATGGCCCCCCGGGTGAATGCTGCAAAAAATAAAAACTATGCCAAAACAAACAATTTTTTCCCTCTTGCCTCACAAAAAGTGTAATAGCAGGCGATCAAAAAGGTGTATTTACCCCAAAATGGTACCAATCAATCCGTCATCTTGTCCTGCAAAAACGATACCCTACCTGAGACAATCGCCCGAAAACTTAAAAAAATATGGCTCTTTGAAAATGGCAACACAAAAAAAATTTTTTATTCTATTCTAAAATGCATCTAATGTGTAAAACGTTCCAAAAATAAAAAAGTTAGACATATTGGGTATCGTCGCGTCCGTAACAACCTGCTCTATAAAAATATTACATGAGATAGCCCCCCAGGTGAATGTTGTAAAAAAAAAAAAAAAAAAAAAAATGCCAAAACAGCTATTTGTTTTCACCTTGACTCACAAAAACTGCAATACCAAGCGATCAAAAAGTCTTATGTACCCCAAAATGGTACCAATCAAACAGTCATCTCGTCCCGCAAAAAATGAGCCAAGACACAATAACTCAAAAAATAAAAAATCAATGGCACCCGCAAACCAATCCATCAAAATCTGTTCTGCAAAATCCATATGGCGCTCCTTCTGTTTTGAGTCCTGCCATGTGCCCCCACATCAGTTTACCACCACATATGGCGTGTTGCCGTATTCTGGAGAAAATTGGTAACAAATTATGTGGTGCTTTTCTCCTGTTACCTCTTGTGAAAATGAAAAATTTGGGGCTAAAGCAACATTTTATTGGAAGAAATGAAACTTTTCATTTTCATAGCCAAGTGTTTCCAAATTCCGTAAAACGCTTAGGGGGCCAAAGTGGCCAGTACCCCCCTTAATATATTCTTTGAAGGGTGTAGTTTCCAAAATGGGGTCACTTTTTGAGGGTTTCCACTGTAGGGGTACGTCAGTGTCTCTCAATTACAAAATGGTGCCTAAAAACTATTCTAGCAAAATCTGCCTCCAATATCCGTATGGGGCTCCTTTCCTTCTGAACACTGCCACAAACCCATAGAGACGTTTACCACCACATATGGGGTATTTCTGTAAACTGCAGAATCAGAGCAATGTATATTGAGGTTTAGTTTGCTGTTAACCCTTGCTGTGTTGCAAGAAAAAAATTATTAACATGAATAATCTACCAAAAAAGTGAAATTTTGAAATTTCACCTCCTTTAATTCTTGTGGAACACCTCAAGGGTTAACAAAGTTTGTAACAGCAGTTTTTTTATAACTTGAGGTGTGTAGTTTCTAAAATGGGGTCATTTATGGGGGGTTTCATTATGTAAGCCCTTTATATCTGAATTGGTGCTTAAAAAAAATGGTTTTGGAAAATTTGGTGAAAATTTGAAAAATGGCTTCAAAACTTCTAAGCCCTCTAACGTCCTAAAAAAGTAAAATGACATTTGCAAAATTATGCCAACATAAAGTAGACATATGGGGAATGTAAAATAATAACTATTTTTGGAGGTATTACTGTGTATTTTGAAAGTAGAGAAATTGAAGTTTGGAAATTTGCAAATCTTTCCAGATTTTTGGTAAATTTGGGATTTTTTCATAAATAAGGGTGAAATATATTGACTCAAATTTATGACTGTCATGAAGTACAATGTGTCACAAGAAAACAGTCTCAGAATGGCCTGGATAAGTAAAAGCGTTCCAAAGTTATTACCACATAAAGTGACATGTCAGATTTGCAAAAAATCGCCTGGGCATGAAGGTGAAAACAGGCCCGGGGTTGAAGGGGTTAAATATACCCGTGCAAAGCAAGGTTTTCTTCCACTGCTACCCACTGTGTTTCCTCAAATTACCATGGCATTGACATATAATTCAGGCCAACCTGAAAAGAAGGACCTAAAAGCGCCCCCCCAAGGTCCCGGTAAACCACACCCCTGACCCGGTCAGGTCACGCCACCTCCCACTCCGCAGCCAATGGGGATTGAAAAAAATGAAGGTAAAAATCAACTTCTGTCAGCTGCATTGACTTTCTCTCTGCAACAACACACAGAAACATTAAATGAAATAGATGAAATATACCCAGGTGAAGTTGGGTCTTTCTGCTAGTATATATATATGTAATATAAGGAGGAAGTTGCACTGAATTCTGATAAATCCCACCACCATAGGTGAACGAGACTCAATTAGTCATACACCTAAGTGCCAGAAACAAACACAAATAATAAATTTTCCACCTCCCAGGGAGGGAGCTTACCGGGCTGAGGGCTCTGGTCGGGTCTGCAGACTTACGTCCTGTGTCAGTATCAGTGAGTGCCGACATTGCCAAAGAGGACGCTGAGGCAATCCAAAACCACTTCCCAGGGAAGAAGGTGGAAGCTGAGATATCCCTCCCTCCTTTTATAATGCTCGTTGCCTACAGGGAAGCGCTCGTTGCCCTGCGGGATCTCGTGATGATATTAAGATGATATTAATCTTAGGTCACTAACAGAACGGAGAGCATGAGTAGGGTGGTAGACGGAGATGAGGGAGGAGATATATGGAGGGGCAGCACTGTGAAGAGCTTTGTGGGTGAGGGTGAAGTTTGAACTGTATTCTGTGGTGGATGGGCAACCAGTGAAGTGACTGGCACAGGCTAGTAGCATCAGTGTAGCGGGAGAACAGATAGATAAGCCTGGCTGCAGCACTTAGGACAGACTTAAAGGGGGAGAATTTAGAGAGGGAAACCAATTAGTAATGCGTTGCAGTAGTCAAGACGAGAGTGAATCAAGGCAACAACAAGAGTTTTTGCCGTTTCCACCAGAAGAAAAGGGCGGATTCTGGCAATATTCTTGAAGTGCAGACGACAAGATCATGGAAGTGATTGAATATGGGGAACAAAGGAAAGATCAGAGTCAAATGTGGCCCCGAGACAGCAGGCATGTTGCACCGGAGTTATGATAGTACCACAGACAGAGATTGAAAAATCAAGATTAGGTGGGTTAGTAGATGGGGGAAAGACAAGAAGTTCAGTTTTGGAGAGGTTTTAGATACAGAGAGGACATGATGTTAGAGACAGCTGCAAGACAATTACTGGTGTTTTGGAGTAAAGCAGGGGTGATTTCAGGGGATGAAGTGTATAGTTGGGTGTCGTCAGCATAGAGATGGTACAGAAAGCCGAATCTACTGATAGTCTGTCCAATGGGGGCTGTATAGAGGGAGAAGAGTAGAGGACCTAGTACTGAGCCCTGAGGAACACCAACATCAAGAGAGAGGAGAAGAAGAAGAGCCAGCGAAGGATACACTAAAGGAGCGGCCAGAGAGATAGGAAGAGAACCAAGCGAGAGCAGTGTCTTTAAGGCCAATTGAGTGGAGCATGGGGAGGAGGAGTTTATGGTCTACCGTATCAAACGCTGCAGAGAGATCCAGAAGAATCAGTAGGGAATAATCCCCATTTCTTTTTGCTGTTAGGAGATCGTTAGACACTTTAGTAAGGGCAGTTTCTGCAGAGTGAAGAGGGCGAAAGGCAGATTGTGAGGGGTCGAGAAGAGAGTTTGCAGAGAGATAGCTTATTAAGCAAGAGTAGACAAGACGTTCAAGGAGTTTAGAGATGAAAGGGAGGTTAGAAATCGGTCGGTAGTTAGCAGCACAGGTCAGGTCAAGAGATGTTATTTTTTAGTAGTGGGGTAATAACAGTGTTTGAAAGAGGAGGGAAAGATACCAGAAGAGAGAGAGAGAGAGAAAGGTTAAAAATTGTAGTTAGGTGAGTGGTGACAGCCGGGGAAAGGGACTGGAGGAGGTGTGATGGAATAGGATTGCTGCTACAGGCTGGGCTGAGAAGAATAGAGAATCCTGGAGACTTCTTCCTCTGTTATGGGGTCAAAACAGGGGAGAGCGCATGTAGAGGAATGAGAGGGAGGAAGATTGATTTGGGAAGATTTGGGGACTGGGAGATTATTTCCTGCCGGATACTGCCAATCCTGTCTCTGAAGTAGGTGGCCATGCCATCAGCGCAGAGGTCAGTGACAGGTTCTGGAACTTTCGGGCTTAGAAGGGAATGAAAAGTGTCAAAGAGTCATTATGGGTTATAAATTTATACGATTGCGATTTTCTCCATAGGCGTTCGGCACATCTGGAGCAGCGTTGGAGAAAACGTGTTTCACATGTGTGCCAGGGTTGCCGTGATCTGCGTCGGGAGGGTTGGATTGATATTGGAGCAACTTCATCTAGGGTGGTTTTGAGTATCTGGTTGTAATTATTGGCAGCCAAGTCTGGACAGGAGAGGGAAAAGATTGGGGTAAGAGCTAATTGTAGGGTGATAAGTTGCTGGCAGTTAATGGTGTGTAGGTTTCTGTAAGTGTGAAAAGTAGGACTGACATGAGAAAAGTGAGGTCTTAATAGTAAATGAAAGAAGATTGTGGTCAGAAAGTGGGAAGGGGAAGGTACTAAATTTCAGAACTGAGCAGTGACGGAAGAAGACTAGATCAAGTGTATTGCCCTGTTTATGTGTGGCAGAGGAAGTAAGTTGTGATGGGCCGAGAGAGGAGGTTAAAGAAAGAAAGCGAGCAGCTGATGGGGAGATAGGATCATCAATGGGGATGTTGAAATCACCCATAATAAGAGTTGGTGATTCAGAAGAAAGGAAGTGAGAAAGCCAAGCTGCAAAGTGATCCAGGAATTGGTGAGGGGGGCCTGGGGTACGATAGACAACTGCAACTCTCAGGGGGAATGGATGGAAGAGTCTGATGGTGTAAACCTCAAAAGAGGGGAATGTGAGAGAGGGTACAGGGGGAGTGACTTGAAATGTGCACTGTGGAGAAAGTAGTATGCCTACTCCTCCACCGTGCCTGTCATCAGGACTAGGGGTATGGGAGAAGTGAAGTCCACCATAGGTTAGGGCAGCAGGAGAAGCGGTGTCCGAGGGTTGAAGCCAGGTTTCTGTAAGAGCCAGCAAGTTCTGAGAATGCGAGAGAAAGAGATTGTGGATTGTGGGTAGTTTATTGCGAACCAACCGTGCGTTCCAGAGTGCGCAGTTAAAAGAGACAGGAGAGGATGTGCAGTGAATATTAATAAGAATTTTGGGGTTTCTATGTGTGGCATTGGAGAAGCTAAAGTTAGCAGCAGAAGGAGGGCCAGGATTTGGTGAAATATCCCCTGCAGCTAGGTGTTAACTGTCTAGGAAGAGAACGTTTATTCATATGCAAAATGGCTCCCAAGTGCCCAGCTGGGTGGGCTTTGCATTTCAAAGTGTCTGTCATGGTTCCTCCAGCCGCTGCTGCCTCCAAATGACAATAGCGTCCAGTAGCCGGGAGAACCAGGAATGCAGCCGGCCCTCACATCGGTGTCATGGGTGTAAACTGAAGAGGTCCATGCTGATTGGCTGGTTAAGGGGGGGGGGGGTGTTGGGGGGTACTGTCTTAGTTCCACCAGCTGCTGCTTCCGTACGGCAGCAGCGTCCGGTTGCCGGGGAAACCAGGAATACAGCCCAGCCCTCACTGATGTCAGAATCCCAGGCCAATGCGGAAGTATGCTGGGGCTGCTGAATGTCAGGATGTGCGGTTGACAGCTCCACCTAGTGTGCAGGCACGCCGGCATGAGCTGCCTTTTTTCAAGCACATAAAGACAGCACCTGCATAAAGCATAAAAGGCTAGCACCCCTACTGGTTTCTTGCGTAACTGAAGACTCCCCTGGCCTTGGATTTCTGGATCTGACCTTATGACTGCAGTTTTAGTATCATATTTGATCTCCTGGTTTGGAGTCAAGTGAGGCTGGGAAAAGGTATTCGGGAAAAAAGGTTTAGCGATGCTTCCAAAAGATTTATGTTACCCATTTGTATTCAGTTTCGGAAAAAAGTTGACAGGAGAGGCTTTTGTAGATTTGTGGGGCCGCTGCAAATTTTATTAGTGAGAAATCTGCATTGTCCTTAGATCTTCCTTTATCTTCATTGCTCTTTCCTGTTCAGGTGACGCAGATTGATTCCACCGTTCTGGGGAAAGATGGTATTAAATTTGGGTCCTTTACTCTGAAATTTTACATTTCTGGTTATGAAATAATTACTTGTTGATGTGATGTACAGAGACCTGTCCGTACAGCATTAAAACAAAGTTTTTGAACAAATCAATCAACTTCGTATCTTAGATCCGAAGCTCGATTTGCTCACCCCTACTTATAACCTTACTTGCATCAAGGAGGGGGATGAGTGGAAGACAGTGTTTAATAATGCAGAGGAACACTTTGAATATTTGTTAATGCCATTTGGTCGAAGCAATGCCCATGCAGTGTCACGCTCTGGTGTGAGAGGGAAACCCCACACTGAATATAGGAGGGAAAGGAAAAAGAAATAAGGCCTAAAAACTAGGAAAGGAAAATGGACACCTCCGAGAGAAAACCCTAACCAAAGCCCTGACTACCAGTATGAACAGACCCCAAAAGGTAGGCGAATTCACACACAGGAATACCTAAAGTCCTATCTCCCCCTAAAGGACTCTGGTACTAATGACAGGAAAGAGACAGCCCGTTCCTCCAAAGCAAGGATGAACAGGAGTCTCACTGAGGCCTGATACAAAACTACTAGGAAATGCAACAAACAGAAAAAGTAAAAATAAGAAACAAAAGGGAAAGATAACGGTAACACTTAACTTCGAAGAAGCCATGGCAGCACAAGGAACTCAGCTGAGATCCAAACAGCTATCCACAGGTCCTACTGAAGCTATAAACCGGACAGCATAGTGGGAGAAACTATAAATAGGGAAAGTTAAATGACCCCAAAAGCAACACCTGGAAGATTATGGTGTGGTCAGAACCAGAAACAGACGCCTATTGATCCACAAGGTAAACATGTCAAATCAAACCACGTGTTGCTAGTCTCAAAAATCTCCTTGCCACTCACTGTCGCTGAGACATTCGTGTGTCTCGGTACGTCCGTGACATGCAGTCTTTGAAAACTTGGTAAATAATTTGTTTAGGGAATTTGTTTGAAACTTTTTGGTCGTTTATTTAGATGACATTCTGGTGTACTCCTCTGATTTGAGTTCTCATGTTTGACATTTTAAGTCTGTCTTACAGACACTGTGAAATAATTTGTTATCTGTGAAGTTAGGAAAAAGTTTGTTTCTAGTCAAAGTAGTGCCATTCTTGGCTCTTTTTGTATGGAACCAGTTAAAGTGATTAGTGACCGGTTGCAACCAAAATCCTTATTTATTTAATGCACTTACATAGTGCTGCTATATTCCACAGCTCTTTACAAATACAGATCAAGCTGTCCCCAATGGAGCTCACAATCTAAGTTCCCTATCAGTATGTCTTTGTAGTGTGGGAGGAAACCGGACTACCCGGAGGAAACCCACACAAACACAGAGAACATACAAACTCCATGCAGATGTTGTCCTTGGTCGGATTGAAACCTAGAACCCCAGCACTGCAAGGCACCAGTGCTAACCACTGAGCCACAGTGCTGCCTTGCAGAGATTCTTGGGCTTCACAAATTATTATAAAAACTGTATTAAAAAAAATTCTGTTATTGCCAAACTCTTACTGACCTTATCAGGAAAGGTGCCGACATTGTTAATAGGAAATCTGAAGCTACAGTTGCCTTTGAAACATTGAAAAAATGTTTTGTTGAAGCTCCCATTCTTAAGCAGTTGGAAAAGAATAGACCTTTCGTTGTTGAGGTTGAGGCTTCTAAGTAAGGGGTTGGAGCAGTATGTCTACTTTTACCTGTTTGAAACTTTGCGTGCATTTCTCTCGAAAATTTCCCCTTGTTGAAGCTAACTACGACATAGGCAATCATGAGCTTTTGGCCATTAAGTGGGCCTTTGAGGAATGATGACATTTTCTTGAGGGGGTAGACACCAGGTAGTGGTCATTGCTGACCACAAAAATCTGATATTTCTGAAGGTATTGTTGTTTCCACTATTTCTCCTGATCTGGCTTCCGAGATCTCCGCCAATCAGACTCTGCAGGTAAATTTTTTGTCCCAGAGCAGTTTCGGATCCCTTTACTGTCCGAACTTCATGGCTCTGTATTGAATGGACATCCAGATATTGAGGGCAATAGTAGGTTGGTTGCTAGGCATTATAGGTGGCCTACTAGGTCTAAAGATATTCAGACATACATTTTGGCATGCAAGACCTGTGCCAGGTCCAAAACCCCCCAGATCTCATCCAGCTGGAGAGCTGTGTCCATTGCCTATTCCCAACAGTCCTTGATTACATATTTCCATGGATTTCATCTTCCATGCTTCCAAGGGAAGGCTGTGATCTGGGTGGTAGAGGACAGGTTTTCAGAAATGTTCCTTTAAACAAATCGTTTGGGTGTCACTCTCAATCTCTTCGGCCTTTCACCCGAAAACTAACTGGCAGACTATTTTGGCTTCAGCCGTTTTGGTATTGTATTTCATCTCCTGTTTCTGAATCTTTGGCTTGTTTTGGTTTCTTGTTTGCCTCTGGAGTACTTGTACTGTATAGACAAACTGGCTTTTGACCCTATATCTGTAAGACAACTCTGTCAGTGTTTGTTCGTTTGTTTATCCCTGTTTGTGTGTCATCCTTCACATATTGCAGTATAAGAACTGTCGTCCAGTTGTGGGTCACTTCTTAGGGTGATTGTGCAAGTAGGTGGGGATAGAGGGTCCAGGCAGTTTAGGGCGGCACTATCCCCGTTTGCAAGTAGGGAGAGTGTTCCATAGTCTCACTGCTCTTATCATAAAGAATCATCTGCTATGTTTGTGTACAAACCTTCTGTCCCCTCGTCACAGTCACAGTCCTGGGGATAAATAGATCATGGGAGAGATCTCTGTACTGACCCCTGATATATTTATACATGGTTATTAGACCTCCCCTCAGTCGTCTTTTTTCTAAAGTGAATAACCCTAATTTTGATAATCTTTCTTGGTACTGTAGTCCACCCATTCCAGTTATTACTTTAGTTGCCCTCCTCTGAACCCTCTCCAGCTCTGCTATGTCTGCCTTGTTCACAGGAGCCCAGAACTGTACACAGTACTCCATGTGTGGTCTGACTAGTGATTTGTAAAGTGGCAGAACTATGTTCTCATCACGGGCATCTATGCCTCTTTTGATGCAACCCATTATCTTATTGACATTGGAAGCAGCTCTCTGACACTGGTTTCTACAGCTTAGTTTGCTGTTCACTAAAATTCCTAGGTCCTTTTCCATGTCAGAGTTACCCAATGTTTTACCATTCAGTATGTACTAGTGACTTGCATTATTCCTTCCCATATGCATAACCCTACATTTGTCAGTGTTAAACCTCATCTGCCACTTCTATCCAGTCTATCCAGATCCACCTGTAGCAGTGTACTGTCCTCTTCTGTGTTACTTTACACAGTTTAGTGTCATCTGCAAAAATTGATATTTTACTGTGCAAGCCTTCTACAAGATCATTAATAAATATATTGAAAAGAATAGGGCCCAATACTGACCCCTGTGGTACCCCACTAGTGACAGTGACCCAATCTGAGTATGTACAGTTAATAACCACCCTTTACATAGTAACATAGTTTATAAGGCCGAAAAAAGACATCTGTCCATCCAGTTCGGCCTGTTTTCCTACAAGTTGATCCAGAGGAAGGCAAAAAACCCTTTGAGGTAGAAGCCAATTTTCCCCACTTTAGGGAAAAAAATTCCTTCCCGACTCCAATCAGGCAATCAGAATTACTCCCTGGATCAACGACCCATCTCTAGTAACTATAACCTGTAATATTATTACACTCCAAAAATACATCCAGGCCCCTCTTGAACTCTTTTAGTGAACTTACCATCACCACCTCCTCAGGCATAGAGTTCCATAGTCTCACTGCTCTTACAGTAAAGAATCCTCTTCTATGTTTGTGTACAAACCTTCTTTCCTCCAGACGCAGAGGATGTCCCTTCGTCCCAGTCACAGTCCTGGGGATAAATAGATCATGGGAGAGATCTCTGTACTGACCCCTGATATATTTATACATAGTTATTAGATCTCCCCTCAGTTGTCTTTTTTTTAAAGTGAATAAGCCTAATTTGGTAATCTTTCTGGGTACTGTAGTCCACCCATTCCAGTTATGACTTTAGTTGCCCTTCTCTGAACCCTCTCCAGCTCTGCTATGTCTGCCTTGTTCACAGGAGCCCAGAACTGTACACAGTACTCCATGTGTGGTCTGACTAGTGATTTGTAAAGTGGCAGGACTATGTTCTCATCATGGGCATCTATGCCTCTTTTGATGCAACCCATTATCTTATTGGCCTTGGCAGCAGCTGTCTGACACTGGTTTCTACAGCTTAGTTTGCTGTTCACTAAAATTCCTAGGTCCTTTTCCATGTCAGAGTTACCCAATATTTTACCATTTAGTATGTACTGGTGACTTGCATTATTCGTTCCCATATGCATAACCTTACATTTTTCAGTGTTAAACCTCATCTGCCACTTCTCTACCCAAGCCTCCAGTCTATCCAGATCCATCTGTAGCAGTGTACTGTCCTCTTCTGTGTTAATTACTTTACACAGTTTAGTGTCATCTGCAAAATTGATATTTTACTGTGCAAGCCTTCTACAAGATCATTAATAAATATATTGAAGAGAATAGGGCCCAATACTGACCCCTGTGGTACCCCACTAGTGACTGTGACCCAATCTGAGTGTGTACCGTTAATAACCACCCTCTGTTTTCTATCACTGAGCCAGTTACTTACCCACATACAGACATTTTCTCCCAGGCCAAGCATTCTCATTTTATATACTAACCTTTTATGTGGTACCGTGTCAAATGCTTTGGAGAAGTCCAGATATACAACATCCATTGATTCGCCGCGGTCAAGTCTAGAACTTACCTCCTCATAGAAACTGATTAAATTGGTTTGACATGACCGATCCCTCGTGCTTGAGGCTTCAGTCTATTAGAGTACTGTAAGAGGTTCCCTGATATCTGCCGGGGAACGTTGTTACTGGAGCAGAAGCCACACTGCTTCCGCTTCGGGACTGCTCTGATGTCGTGGTCACATTTACCCCCTTCCGGACCAGGCCTAATTTTGCAAATCTGACGTGTGTGACTTCATGTGGTAATAACTTTGGAACGCTTTTACTTATCCAAGCGATTCTGAGAATGTTTTCTCGTGACACATTGTACTTCAAGTTAATGGTAAATTTGAGTCGATACGTTTTAATTTTATTTATGAAAAAATCCAAAAGTTAATGAAAATTTGAAAAAATTCACTGTTTTCTAACACAATAAGAGCATTTTTAGAAAAAAAAATCATGTTTTTGTGCTGCAATTTTTTAAGAGCCATTTTTTTTTCATTTTTCGGGCTATGATCTTGTGTGGGGGCTCTTTTTGCAGGATGAGGTGATGCTTTTATTGCTATCATTTTGGGATGCATACGACTTTTTGATTGTTTGATATTATGTTTTTTGGTAGGGGAGGTGACAAAAAAAAGCTGTTTTGGCATAATTTTTATTAGATTTTTTTTACGCAGTTCACTTGATGGGGTAGATCATGTGATATTTTTATAGAGCCGGTCGTTTCGGACGCGGTGATACCAAATATGTCTATTTTATTTATTTATTTTTATTTGTAACATTTTTTTAATGACATATTTGGGGGAAAAATATTTTTTTATATATGATTTTTAATTTTTTTTAATATAATACTCTATTTTTTATTATTTGTTAATTTTTTAATTTTACACTTTGTGTCCCCCATAAGGTCATACAAGACCTCAGGGGGACATTTTACTTCACTTATTTTTTTTTTTTTTACACTTGATTTCTCCTGTAACTGGGGCTGACATAGTAGCCCCAGTTACAGGGGAAATACATCCCCAGAGAGGCTGTACAGCATAATACTATGCTGTACAGCCTCAGTGCAGGGCTGATCGGGTCTATGAGAGACCCGGCAGCTCCTGCACTCTCCCGGCCATCACGTGACCGCAGGGCCAGAACAGGAAGCGTGCAGCTGCTATTTCTGAATGGACGTTCAGAAATGTCCATTCAGAAATAAACAACCATTTCACGGACGTTTATATAATAAAAAGAAGCTTGCGTGTTTCCAACACCTGAATATGTGTATTTAATCATAGCAAAGTTTTTCCAAATAAAGCACATAGGCTGCCTCATTGTTGTTTACACCAAAGTTAAAGAAAAACTCCTGCAAAAATTTTTATTCTCTGACCTGTAAGAAAGGTGCATGATATAATCTGTAGTGAATGCCATTTTCTTATCAGAGGCTGAAATTGAGAGTTTCCACTCTCTTCTTATTGTAGCTGGGTCATGTGACCAACTCCCTGACCTCCAACTGACCCAGGACAGCAAGCCAGTCACTTCTCTATTCATTCCTATGAGACTGAAAGTGAGGCTCCCATAGGAATGCATAGAAAATTAGACTTCCTGTCCACACATAAGATGCTGTGTGTGAGTGGGTGGGTCTAATTCCTAGTCACATGACACAGATAGGAAACTTCAGGATGATATAACTCAAAAATTCAGCTACTGGTAAGAAAATGACATTCACTACAGATTACATCATGTACATTTCTAGCAGGACATGGAATAAAATTTTTTTGCGTGAGTTCTTCTTTAATGCCATTCAGCTCATATTATCACTCCACACTAGAAGCATTGACTGGATCTCTTATGGTTTCACCAGACTTAAAGGGAACCTGTCATCACCTTTATGCTGCCTGTACTAACAGCAGAATAAAGTAGAGACAGGTGAGTTGATTTCAGCGGTCTGTCATTTATAAGTTAAAAGTAAGTGGTTGCCGAGAACCAGCATCACAATCATTGCAGACTGGGCCTGGAAAAGAGTCAAATCTTCATGAGAAGAGTCATGGTTATTCATAAATTCCTGCTCCCCCTGGCCACCTGCTGATGACTGACAGTCTTCTACCTAGTTTTCTCCCTTTCTCTCTAGGAGAGAACTGCCAATCATCAGCAGATGGCGGGGAAAGCAGGAGATTAGGAATAACCATGACTCTTCTCAGGTAGATTTGACTCTTTTTAAGGCCTGTGCCGCAATGATTATGATGCTGGTTCTCAACAACCACTTACTTTTAGCTCATGAGTGACACACCGCTGAAATCTGTGCGTCTGTCACTACTTTATACTGCCCTCAGTACAGTCAGCATAAAATTGATGATAGGTTCCCTTTAACGTAACATCCGATCTTCCTTAGGGAAATAAAACACATGCTCCTGCACAAAAAGGGATTTACTGGCGGGGCCCCTCCTCAACATCTGACTGTACCACACCAGACTACTACTAACTTACACAATGGACAGACAATTATCTTTTACAATCAACTCACTAAATTAAAAAACAAAAACTCACACCTCTGATCATAAACCTCATGCCTTGCATCTAGTCTGTTTGGCATTTGGCTTCTTCTCCCCTGACTAAAGGGAGAAGATTGAAGGCAATACCTATTGGGAAGAGGTCAAAGATCAACTAAGGCAGTTAAGTCAACCAGTCATACTACACAAAACAACAAAGAGGCAAGAGGCCAAACTATGAAGAGAGGCCAGGGCAATGGTTGAAGGAGAGGGGAGGGATAGCTTAGATTGCTGAATTGTTCCTGGTGGAGGTCTAGCAGAGTCGTACATTTACTACAGTTCCTAGTAGAGATCAGTTCATCATCAAGGTGTTACATGCTTTATAGCTCTAGAAGCTGCATGTTCCAGGCTCACCTATGCTTAAGACAGGACATCAAAGGAGGAGGAAGTGTTCCCTATTTAACAGCTCTAATGCCTCTTTCACAGGAGCGTGACGGATCAGCTCAGGATGCGTTCAGGAAAAATTGCACCATTTTGCAAGCAAGTTCAGTCAGTTTTGTATGCGATGGAGTTCAGTTGTTCAGTTTTTTCCATGCGGGTGCAATGTGTTTTGATGCGTTTTTCACAGGCGTTATAAAAAACTGAAGGTTTACAAACAACATCTCTTAGCAACCATCAGTGAAAAACGCACTGCATCCGCACTTGCTTCAGGTTACAATGCGTTTTTCACTGAAGCCCCATTCACTTCTATGGGAGAAGGGCTGCGTGAAAAATGCTGAATATAGAACATGCTGTTTTTCACGCAATGCAGAACAGATGCGTGAAAAAAACGCTCATATGCACAGACCTATTGAAATGAATGGGTCAGGATTCAGTGCAGATGCTATGCGTGCACGTCACGCATTGCACCTGCGCGGAAAACTCGCTCGTGTGAAAGGGGCCTAAGGCCTCATGCACATGGCGTTGTCAGCCGTGGCCCGTACTGCGGTCCGCAATATGCGGGCACCGGCCACGTGCTCCCCGCATCACGGATGCGGACCCATTCACTTGAACGGGTCCGCAATCCGGAGCCGAGGCACTCAACCCCCACAGAAGCACTACAGAGTGCTTCCGTGGTGTTTCTGTCTGTGCCTCCGCACCACAAAAAAATAGAACTTTTTACAGTGCGGACAGATCACAGACCCATTCATGTTGAATGGGTTTCGATCCATCGTGGCTGCCGCACGGATGTTGCCCGTGCGTTGGGGACCACAAATTGCGGTCCCCAATGCATGGAACGGCCGTGTGCATGAGGCCTCAGGCTTCCAGTCCAGCTCTAGAGGCGGGCCTTTCTTTCTCTCTCTCTGGTACTTTCAGAGGTGAAGGGAAAATACCAATGATAATTCAACAATATTACTTTATATTTACACTTACCCGAAGTACTGATTGCACAGTTTGTAAAGGATATGTGACTGCTGTGGCAATAGCTTTGGCAATAGCTCCAATAACAAACACTTGAAAGGAAGAAAGCTGATAAAAAGAGAAGGAGCCATATTAACATACTGCATAGTAATAGCTACAACAGCAAGATTAATAATTATTTTGGGATTGGATATAGTTAATATAGTTTTCCGTTCATTCCTTGAATGGTCTGCATAGTCTGCATGTTTCCATGTACCTGGTGAGTGGCCGCAGATGGTCTCCTAAATTCATTATTATCAGTGGGGCACTATTTTGTTCTGCAGTACAGTATTTGAGGACATTTGGGAATACAACAGGAACAGTATGGGGATAGCAGAAGAATGGGAATTTGTGTTGAGAAGTGGGGAGAATGAAGGAAAATTCAGGAATCTAAGATGAGACATAGCTAAAAAAAAAAAAAGCAGTCATGGAGGTCCAGGCCACATGGTAAAGATGAGAATAGAGAATGTCTATATCAGAGAAGATGTCACTGGATGTAAAAGTGCTGTATTCTCCTGTATGTTTGGTAGTGCTAAACAGACAGCATGCTGAAAGTAGGGCTGTCTTGGCGCAGTGGCCCATTTCTCAGCTCCTCAGCCCTCTCCTTAAAATCACACACATTGAAAGAGGATGAGGACAGAACATGGCAGTTGGTTTTGGCCACCACAGAGGGCCAGTTTCTGGGGAGGTATTTTGTGCGTCACTGTGGTATTTGGTTAGGCTGGGGCGGTATTTTGTGCTGCACTGTGGTATTTATTTTAGCTATGACACAATATAGTGCTGCACTGTGGTATTTGGTTTTGCTGGGGCAGTATGGTGGCCAAATACAACATGGGGCCAATTTAGATTTTTTTCCGGGGCCACTGCCTGTAGTGTACATCTGAACTGATGCCTATGTAAGACTGCTGAGATCTATCAGCCAGAGATATAGTACGTTGCAGATTAATTGCAGTATAGATATAGTAACATTCAAACAACTAGTAACATAGTTACATAACATAGTTTGTGAAGCTGAAAAAAAAGACATCTGTCCATCTAGTTCAGCCTGTTATCCTGCAAGTTGCAACTGACAGCTAAAGTGAATGTTAACTTTGATAATTTAGTGTCAATGGCACCTATCAAGGGTTATAAGCAAGTTAACAGTCAGTTTTTGAGGTTTCTGCGTTGGAAGCAAGAAAATGAACACGCGTAAGGATCTGACCAAATTTGAGAAGGGCCAAACTGTGCTGTCTTAACAACTGAATTGAAGCATCTCCACAATTATGGGTTTTGTGGGGTGTGCCTGGTATCCAGTGGTTAATACCTATCAAAAGTGATCCAAGAAAACTGGTGAATCGGTCATGGTGTCCAAGGTTCACTTGTGTGTGTGTGTGTGTGTGTGTGAACAAATCAAAGAGCTTCTAAAAAGCTAATATGGTACACATCTGTATTACAGCTTCCTTGGTATGTGGCTTCTGACCCCTGTCCACTGACAAGAGTTCACATTGGGAAACAATGGTGTGTAAATTGGGTGGTCTTCTGAAAGAGATGGTCTCTTGGAGCATTTACACAGACACATATACAATGTACTTGGAAAGTCTTCGGACCTTTCCATATTTAGTTATGTTTCGGCCTTTTTTATGCCAAAAAAAAAAAAAAGTTTTTCCCCCAGCAATTTGCACTCAAAAAAGGAAAAACTAAAATTTGACATAATTATTAAGACTTTTTGCTATGTCACTTGAAATTTAGTTCTGCGAGCCTCCTATTTCTCTTGATCATCTTTGAGATGTTTCTACACCTTGACTCGGGACCACGTGTGGTAAATTCAGTTGAATGGACATGCTTGTCTATATATAAGTTCTCAAAGCTGACAATGTATATTAGAGCAAATCCCAAGCAATTATGAAGAAAGAAATGCCTGTAGAACTCAGACAGGATTGCGTGAAGGCAGAGATCTGGAGAAAGGGGTATTTTTCAGCAGCTGGGAAAGGGTGACTATTCTTGGTTGAGAGAAAACTGTGTGGAGCAAAGTACAAAGATATTACTAATGAAATATGATGGTGAAAAACTTTATTTTATTTTAGCACAAGGCCGCAATATACCAAAATGTAAAAAAAGTAAAGGGTTCGGAAGACTTTGCAAATGCACTGTAGATATATGTATACTATATGCACAGTTACAAAGATATAGCAGCCAGATAGCCACTAGAACAAATCCCAGCAGTAAATAGAAGTATAATATTATGGACTAAAGATAATATTCACAAACATTACATAACACATCAAGTATCACCATGAAACACAATATAACCCTTGAAACACAAAATTAAATTATGATTTTACTTCTGTCTGCTGTATGAGGAGATGGCGCTTTAATCCTTCGTAGAACATGAACTGGATGGCTGGGTTGAAAACGAGAAGTAGAGAAGGTAAAGTACCATTCCAAAGTGCTAGCACTCCCTCCTGTTGCAGTATTTTTTGAAATGCATCTAAAATAGAACATAAAATGGATGAAAAAATGTGTACTGAATACCAAGTTTTATGTACTGTATGTACATTGCTGATTTATGAAAACGTAGATAGGTACACTTTAAAGGGTTATTCAGGTGATAGTAACATTATCCCTTATTAACAGGGGATACTCGGCTGTACTCTGCTATCTCTGGCACTCCCTTAAAAATGAATGGAGCAACAGAGTGAATTTCTGACCAGCCATTCTGTCCATTTCAGGGGTGCTCCACAGAGTACGGGGCCCCCATTTCTCTGATCGTTGGGGGTTCTACCAGGAATAGTTATAACATGTTACTATTGGAATACCCCTTTAAAGTTTTAACAAAAGGAAAGAATGTTAACAGCTGTAGTTTGGTTGTATGAATATGTCCCATATTATACCTTCCTACCCATATACCTGTATTTTGTAAAACTTACATAAAAGACATAAGCCAAATGTACCAAATGCATAAAGAATCTTTATTAAATATACACAGACAAATGAAAATCAGATGCTCACGCCCCCCGGAGTTTTGTGTGGTCTCTGGAGGATGTTTTTTGCCACCCGTCCTTGCATCCTGTGACTTTTAATCTTATTTTCTTATTGTTTGTGTATATTTAATAAAGTTTCTTTATACATTGGGCTTATGTGTTTTATGTAGGTTTTTTGTTTGCTTCTGAGCTTGTACCTAGTTATCTACTTTAATAGTGGTTTTGCATTCTTTTTTTTTATAATTGTATATTTATTGAATCCACAATTGTACAGAAGGTATTTCACAACAAAAGACAATCAATTCGGAAAAGGTATATATTAAGATCAGTACAATGTAAAGCAAAACAATACCGTTATGTTAAAAGCAAATAAAGTATACTTAAAGGGAACCTGTCATCTCCGAAACACCCCCTGAACTAGAGTAAGCGTTGTATAGTGTAAGTGATGCTGAATCCGATTATGTAAGTTTTATCTTCATACTCACTTCTATTCCGACGCTGTGCTCCCACAAACTTGCAGTAAAATGCACTCACTGGACTCTTCTTTGAGTCCTCTCCATTATGTGAGTGAGCACTGGAGTCCAGTGAGTGCATTTTACTGCAGGTTTGTGGGAGCACAACATCAGAATGGAAGTGAGTATGAAGATAAAACTTACATATTCGGATTCAGCATCACTTACACTATACATCGCTTACTCTAGTTCAGGGGGTGTTTCGGAGATGACAGGTTCCCTTTAAGCATTGAAAAAACAGAGTTTCGATGTGGAATTATTTTTCATATAAAGTAAGGTAGACACAACAATAACAGGGTCTCAAGTATCAAGTCAAAACTGAATAAACAGTTATATAGGATAGGAACACAAGACGCAAAAAACACGGACAGTGGGGGGGGAGAGGAGGGCACATGGTGCCTAAGAAGAGTCGGGTAGCTCAAAGCTGGTGTGCAAGCCAATAGTCATCCCTCACGTCCCAGATAGCATAAAACTGATCAACCTTGTCTTGATAGAGAGCTGTAGAGTACTCCATGGTGAGAATCTCAACCACCCTAGCATATAAATCAGAGAGCACCGGCAAGCCAGTTTGTTTCCAAAACCTGGGGATAAGACACCGTGCCGCTGTGAGAATCTGGGTCATGAGCTTCCAAGTGTGAGTCCTAAGAGTATTGGGGAAAATGTTCAAAAGAAACAAAATGGGGTCCATAGGGAAATCACAATTGAAAATGCTCTTAAGTAGGGTGTTAACTGTGACCCAAAACGGGTGTATATTAGGACAATCCCAAAAAACATGAAACAGGGTCCCTATCTGAGAATGACATCTCCAACATTTGTCCGACACTGATGGATGTATCCTATGCAGGAGAGCTGGAGTGTGGTACCAGTGCATCAGGATTTTATATTGGTTCTCCTGAGCTAACACAGACATGGAGGATTTAGCAGCTCTTCTCCATATGAGACTCCAGGTCGAGTCTGGGAGCACTCTTCCCAGGTACTCCTCCCATTTAATCATATACGAATGTCTTATCAACCTATCTGGATAGGGGGTGACCAGTATGGAATATATCCCAGATATTAGGCCTTTAGTATGCACCCCCTCTCTACATATACGCTCAAAGGTGGTGGGAAGAGAAACAGAAAGCCCCCAAAAAATGGTTTGCGCAGTGTCGGAGCTGTGAATAAAAGAAAGCAGCCTCTGATGGCAGATCATACTTCGATTGTATAGCAGAGAAGGACAATAGTTCCCTAGTGTATGGGTCCACTATGTCCGCAAACTGAAAGACCTCAGCTCGGAACCACAGTTTTGTTGCTACACCAGTGAGACTAGATGGGAGCATGGGGTGATACAGAAAGGAGGTCATTGCTGAATTACGGGATGCCAGGGGAAATTTAGCGCTACAAGTGCGCCATATCATTTTGGTGCATCTCATAGCGCCCAATAGGTCTCTGTCCTGGATAGAAGTACAAGGGCCCGCCCATAGCAAAGAGTTAGGATGAACCGGAGCCAGCCATAACCACTCGATCTGCATCCAGATACAAAAAGGGTGTAAAGAGGCCCAGGCCAGTACGTAACGTAATTGGGCTGCCCAATAGTACTTAAAATCCAGTACTCCCAGTCCACCCTGACCCCTGCTGGCTAAAAGGACTGATCTAGGAATTCTGTGTCTTTTGTGTGCCCAGATAAATTTGAGGACATGAGACTGAAAAGACCGAAGATGTTCCGTCAAAGCCAAAGGTTCGTAGAGTGGCAAACAGGAAAGGCCAACCAAGTCGATTAAACGCCTTTTCTGCATCCAGGCTAAGAAGCAGCGACTCCTCTCCTGAGCGAGCAATCACTTCCAGAAGATCTATTGTGCGCCTTGTATTGTCGCTCCCTTGACGGCAAGGGACGAAATCAACCTGATCTTTGTGTATTAGAGAGGAGAGGAAAGTATTCAAGCGGTTAGCTAGGAGCTTAGAATACATTTTAAGGTCAGAATTCAGCAATGCAATCGGCCTGTAATTCTGCCGTTCAAGGTGATCTTTTCCTGGCTTAGGTATAAAGGTTTTGCATTCTAATACAACACATCTCACACTTATGATTTAGGTGTGGATGAATGCTCTGTTTGGTCTTTTCTGTATTTTGTAAATTAGACACTTTATGCACTTTGTACCATACAGTAATGTTTTCGTTAAAAAAAAAAAAATGCTTTGACATTTATGTTAAAGGGGTTGTCAGAGTTATGAAAAAAATAATATTTATAGTACTGTAAATCTTATGGGCAGTAATATTTAACTAAGTTAAGCAAGTTTTAGGCAAAAAAATAAATAAATCTATATTTCCTCATTTCCCTGGTTCTCTTCTGGCTCTTTGTTTACATGCAATAATAACAATCTCTGCCCCCTCCCCCTGATCTGCAAAGGGAGTGAATATGTCTGCCCTGAGTGAAATGTCTGCGTGCTAGGATACTCAGCAGCATGTTGTATGTGTAGAACTACAAGTCCCAGCTGTACAATGACATTACTGATGCACACAGGAACTTCCCCCTACCTTTCTTGTGCAATACTCTGCAGATCGCTGTGTCTACAGGATGAGGAGGGCAGATCCTGTGGCTCTGCATTGCCTGTAGCTACTGTTGTAAAGCCTTGAGCCCTGTGTGTGTTCTGGCTGAAGGGGTTAATGTTTTATCTGGGAGAGAGCAGGAGCCGGCAGAGCAGGGGGGCGTGACCAACACAGTGACATCTGGTGTACAGACTTATCTGCTTGTGCACGAATATCAGAAGAGCAGGGAGAGAAGCTGACATCACAGGTCATGTGACCCGGAGTAAAATCTGAGAAACAAGCAGCTTTAAAGCACAAAGTGCTGGAAAAGCTGTTATATTTGATTAGTTAGAAACATACAAATGACAAAAAAATAACTCGGACAACCCCTTTAAGGCTAAGGGTAAGAATACAGTCTGGGTGCTGAAGGCAGCAGAAACCCCGTAAGATTTTTGTCAAAATTGTGCCTGTTAGCCACTGCCAATTAGACACCCTTAGTGCATGTACAAATTCTCTGATGCAGTTTTGAACCTACCTGTAAAATCAAGTGTGGATGGTACAGTAAGAAAAAGTATTTAGGACAGATGCTACTTTTTTAAAATCCATTTCTGGTTTTGGTTTGAAACAGCATCAGAATATATGATCATAACCTGAATGTGTACTGTCACCCATAGACGATCATTACAAATATTTGCAGTGGTATCATTTTCTAAGACAATGCACTTAATAACTATCATAGTATCTAAATGACACTTTTAATAGCGTTTTTAAAAAACATAATATAGATCAAAATTAATATAATGAACAAACCTTTGGAAAATATATACTTGAAATCGATACCAAAAGAAAAAACCTGTGTATATGATGCCAATACAACAGATACAAATAGAAGGCCCTTAGAAAAACAGTATAGAAAAACAAGTAATAAAGATTACTGTGAAGTTGAGATCAGCTGACATCTTACCCTGCTGTGCCCTAAGGCTATCCCTGCCTACAAGCAGAGAACCTGTCCCAAAAGGGGCAACCCCACTTCTCTGTGGCTAAGCCTTTGTACTGTCAACTGTAGGGCCCTGGTGATATATGGTTCTCCAGGGGACAAAAGTTGAAGATCAAGATGGTAAAATATTGTAAAGATAAACCTAAAAATAAATAGTGGTATCCTTATGGTATGAGCTAGATAGATAATGGTGGCATTCTGATGGTATGGAGCTAGGATAAATGTATTGCATCCTTATGTATGGAGCTAGATAAATGATGGCTTATGGTATGGAGCGAGATAAAATGATGGCATCCTTATGGTATGGAGCTAGATAAATGATGGCATCCTCATGGTATAGAGCTAGATAAATGCTGACAGCCTCAATGGTATGGAGCGAGATAAATGATGGCATCCTCATGGTATGGAGCTAGATAAATGCTGACATCTCATGGTATGGAGCTAGATAAAGCTGACATCCTTATGTATGGAGCTAGATAAATGATGGCATCCTCATGGTATGGAGCTAGATAAATGCTGACAGCTCATGGTATGGAGCGAGATAAATGATGGCATCCTCATGGTATGGAGCTGATAAATGATGGAATCTCATGGTATAGAGCTAGATAAATGATGGCATCCTCATGGTATGGAGCGAGATAAATGATGGCATCCTCATGGTATGGAGCTAGATAAATGCTGACATCCTTATGGTATGGAGCTAGATAAATGGTGGAATCCTCATGGTATGGAGCTAGATAAATGATGGCATCCTCATGGTATGGAGCTAGATAAATGCTGACATCCTCAGGGTATGGAGCTAGATAAATGATGGCATCCTTATGGTATGGAGCTAGATAAATGCTGACAGCCTCATGGTATGGAGCGAGATAAATGATGGCATCTATGGTATGGAGCTAGATAAATGCTGACATCCTTATGGGTATGGAGCTAGATAAATGATGGCATCCTCATGGTATGGAGCTAGATAAAATGCTGACATCCTCATGGTATGGAGCTAGATAAATGATAGCATCCTTATGGTATGGAGCTAGATAAATGATGGCATCCTCATGGTATGGAGCTAGATAAATGATGGCATCCTCATGGTATGGAGCTAGATAAATGATGGCATCCTCATGTTATGGAGCTAGATAAATGCTGACATCCTCAGGGTATGGAGCTAGATAAATGCTGACATCCTCATGGTATGGAGCTAGATAAATGATGGCATCCTCATGGTATGGAGCTAGATAAATGATGGAATCCTTATGGTATGGAGCTAGATAAATGATGGCATCCTCATGGTATGGAGCTAGATAAAATGATGGCATCCTCATGTTATGGAGCTAGATAAATGCTGACATCCTCAGGGTATGGAGCTAGATAAATGATGGCATCCTTATGGTATGGAGCTAGATAAATGATGGCATCCTCATGGTATGGAGCTAGATAAATGATGGAATCCTTATGGTATGGAGCTAGATAAATGATGGCATCCTCATGGTATGGAGCTAGATAAATGATGGCATCCTTATGGTATGGAGCTAGATAAATGATGGCATCCTCATGGTATGGAGCTAGATAAATGATGGCATCCTCATGGTATGGAGCTAGATAAATGATGGCATCCTCATGGTATGGAGCTAGATAAATGATGGCATCCTCATGGTATGGAGCTAGATAAATGATGGCATCCTCATGGTATGGAGCTAGATAAATGCTGACATCCTTATGGTATGGAGCGCTCATGTGTGGCTGTCAGCGCTCCTGTATATACCCACATGTCCCGCATGTAAAGCAGCGTTATGAGTTTCAACCTGGAACGCATGTCGGTGTGACATCACTTCCGCATTCTCTCTATATCTTCTCTGTGAAGTCGCACCTGGTTAAAGATTAGAACAAAATATGCGTACCAAAGGTGTACAGGCTCGTGTGGTATAACTAGCACGCATGGGCCATCCAGACCTAAAACAGAGCGGCAGAGAAGAATATTTAAAAAAAAACCTGTATAGACGTCCCTAACAGATCCCTAATAAATGTCTTGACGTTATAATGGTCTGCTCCCATAATAACCTTAATTAAAGAACAGTAATGTGTTCCGAGATGGAACGCATACATATGGGAGGAAAAAAAGTCACTTCCACCCTCAGTTATCACACATTCCAAGTTGAAATGCAAATGATATCGCATGGAGATGTACATAGGATGGGACGTCACTTCAGTCCCAAGTTGCCATGTGTGTCACTCACATTGGAACGCATTTACCAAAGTAGAACCCTTATTTCCACTGTTATGGGACAAATATTGGATGTAACAAACAAAAATGAAACAAAAAAATGTAAATGACTCCACATCTGAGAAAATGATAACATGATGAAACAGGGTTACTGTGAAAAATTATGTATATATGAAAATAGGAAAATATACACGGTCATACCAAGGTCCTGGTTAGGGATGCGCGAACCCAAACTGCAAAGTTGGACTATATGGACTTTGTCACAAAAATCCGTTGTCACGAGTGGGCTTGCGCCTGGAATCAGACGCTCTGCGCGGCTTTCTAAGTGACAGGTTTGACAGGCTTCCCTGTGGTTTGGGTGCTGTTCTCCACACCCCTTCCCCTCAGCTGTTGCCGCTTGGCAATTAGCTTTCTGCTATTTACCTCTTCCTCTCCCAGTATTCCCTTGCGGGTTATATCTTCTACATCCCTGATTGAGAGTGGTGTGGATCTCGGCTGAGATCCAGTTGCTGAGTTCTACTTAAAGTTAAGTGTTTTCCCTTCCTTTGGTTATTCCCGTTTTGAGTCTCTTGTTCCTCCTTATGCTTGGAGGAACGGGTTACTCTCTTGTGTCACTAGACTGCAGGGTGTTCTAGGGTTTATCTAGATTAGGTTCCTGCGTATGAGCTTTCCTACCACCCGGGTTAGCTCATACTGGTAGCCAGCTAGGGCCTAGTCTTAGGGTCCCCTGCAGGAGGTGACCAGTTCCCTGGTTTTGTCTGTTCCCATCCCTCATACGCTCGGTGTGGCCTTTCCCCCCACACCAGAGCGTGACATTATAACCCGCCAACAAACAAAAATTTATGTCATTTTTGTGCTGACATGGATGCTATTGCTGCACTGGCTGAACGGCTGCAGGGACTCTGCTTGGAGGTGGCGGACATCCGCAACCAGATTCAGAGACCACAGGCTGGTGGTTCTGGGGGTGCTGAGTGTCAGGCCTGTTTGGAGCCTAAGGTCCCCCTCCCGGATAGATTTTCTGGGGAATGTGATAATTTTGTTCTATTTAGGGAGGCGTGCAAATTGTATTTCAGACTGCGTCCACATTCTTCTGGTAATGAGGAACAGAAGGTTGGTGTGGTCATCTCGCTGCTTAAAGGGGATGCGCAGTCATGGGCCTTTTCTCTGCCGACCGGATCGCAGTCTCTCCGGTCAGTAGATGAATTTTTCAAGGCTTTAGGGATTATCTATGATGACCCGGATCGTATCTCCCTGGCTGAGACCCAGATACGTGACCTTTGTCAGGGTAAGCGGCCGGTTGAGACTTATTGCTCTGAGTTTCGGAGGTGGGCGACCAATACTGAATGGAACGATCCGGCTTTACGTAGCCAATTCTGTCAAGGTTTGTCTGAAAGGCTGAAGGACGCTTTGGCCTTTCAGGAAACCCCTGTGTCTTTGGAAGCCGCTATGTCTCTGGCTGTACGCATGGATAGGCGCCTGAGAGAGCGATCTAGGGCCCCCGCTCTCAGGACATACTATCACATAGTGTACCGGCTTCTTATGACACTTTGGGTGAATATTCCCCTAGGTTGATGTCTGGGGATGAACCTATGCAATTAGGGGGAGCCACTCCTGTAGCCACCCGTAAACATCTTGGTAATAAAAAGGGAGTGTGTTTTTTCTGTGGTCAGAAAGGACACTTTATCAATGTATGTCCATGCTTTCTATCTCTAAAAGAGAGAAAAGAAAAGGGGGCGTTGAATTCTCATCTCACTCTTGGTGGAGTGGGTAGGGAGACTGAAAATGTGCATTTGTCTTCATCCTGCAGTACCCGTTTTCTCCTGACTGCCGAGGTGGCGCTAGAGTCAAAGGTTGTGAAAATTGAGGTGTTTATTGACAGCGGGGCAGGGGTGAACTTGATTGATGCTCAGTTTGTCCGTATGCATGGATTGTCACCAAGTTCTTTGGATAAGAGGATTTCTGTGTTTGCCATTGATTCTGAACCTCTCTCTCAGAAGTGTTTGTCTCAGATGGTGCATGATATCAAATAAGAGTGGGTGAATTTCATCAGGAGCTTATTTCATGTTTTGTGTTGGAAGGTCTTCCTGCTCCTGTGGTTCTAGGTTTACCGTGGTTAAGCAAACATAATCCGTCCATTGACTGGCATACTAGACAAATTGTGGATTGGGGCGATTATTGTGTTGACAATTGCCTTAATACATCTTTTTCTGCTTTAACCACTAAGACTCTTCCTTCTTTTATATCGGATTTCTCTGATGTATTTTCTGAGGGTGGATGTCAGGATTTACCCCCTCACCCGGGAATACGATTGTCCTATCAATCTTATCCCTGGAACAAAATTGCCCAAATCTAGGCTATATAACCTTTCTGGACCTGAGAGAACGGCCATGAAGGAATATATTGCTGAGAGTTTGGCCAAAGGACATATTAGGGCCTTCCAAATCTCCTGTGGCAGCAGGGTTCTTTTTTGTTAAAAAAAGGACGGATCCCTTAGGCCATGTCTGGATTTCCGTGAACTCAATAGGATTACTGTCCGTGATCCGTACCCCCTTCCTTTGATTCCTGACTTGTTTAACCAGATTGTGGATGCCAAGGTGTTCTCCAAGTTGGACTTAAGGGGGGCATATAATCTGGTCAGGATCAAGGAAGGGGATGAATGGAAGACGGCCTTTAACACTCCTGAGGGCCACTTTGAGAACCTGGTCATGCCTTTTGGGTTGACCAATGCTCCTGCTGTCTTCCAGCATTTTGTTAATGACATTTTTCATCATCTTGTGGGGAGGTTTGTAGTCGTGTATTTGGATGACATACTATCTATTCTCCAGATATTGTGACACATCAGGATCACGTGAGGCAGGTGTTACAGATCTTAAGAGATAATAAGTTGTATGCAAAATTAGAGAAATGTGCTTTTGCGGTACATGAGGTGCAATTCTTAGGATACCTGCTTTCATCTTCAGGTTTTCGTATGGATCCAGAGAAGGTCTGTGCTGTTCTGAACTGGGACCGACCTGAAAATCTGAAGGCTCTTATGCGATTTTTGGGGTTCACCAACTATTACCGAAAATTTATTAAGAACTATTCGACTATAGTTAAACCCTTAACTGACATGACTAAGAAGGGACGGATGTCTCAGTGTGGTCTAAGGCAGCATTGCAAGCCTTCTCTGCTGTAAAAGGAGTGCTTTTCCTCTGCCCCTATATTGGTGCAGCCAGATGTGTCACAACCTTTCATTGTGGAGGTTGACGCATCCGATGTGGGGTAGGAGCTGTGTTATCACAGGGGCCCGTCACCTGGTAAATGGCGCCCATGTGCTTTTTTTCGAAAAAACTCTCTGCGGCGGAGAGAAATTATGATGTGGTTAACAGAGAGTTACTGGCCATTAAGTTGGCTTTTGAGGAATGGCGTCATTGGTTGGAAGGGGCGATTCATCCAATCACGGTATTCACTGATCACAAAAATCTGGCTTACCTGGAGTCGGCTAGACGACTTAATCCGAGGCAGGCCAGATGGTCTTTGTTCTTCACCAGATTCAATTTCATTGTCACATACCGTCCTGGGGTTAAGAATGTGAAGGCGGATGCCTTGTCACGTAGTTTTCCCGGAGGTGGTGATTTTGAAGATCCTAGCCTATACTGTCTGAAGGAGTGGTGATATCCGCTCTTTACCCTGATCTTGAGGCTAAAGTGCTTGAGGCCCAGGGAGATGCGCCGGAGACTTGCCCTTCCGGGAAGTTGTTTTGTTCCTTCTGATTTGCGTTGTAAGGTGTTTGAGGAGCATCATTCTTCGGTGCTTGCGGGACACCCTGGGAGTAAATCCACTGTCGACCTCATCTCTCGTAGATTCTGGTGGCCAGGTCTGCGTAAGTGTGTTGAGGAATATTTGTCAGCCTGTAGTGTCTGCGCACGCTCTAAGGTGACACATACTCGTCCCTCTGGACCCCTACTTCCATTACCCATCCCGTCCAGACCATGGACTCACCTATCCATGGACTTCATCACTGATCTGCCTGAGTCGTCTGGTAAGACAGTTATTCTGGTGGTTGTAGATCGTTTTAGTAAAATGGCGCACTTTATTGCATTAACCCGGACTCCCCAATGCTAAAACTCTTGCACAAGTGTTTGTTGACAACATTGTGAAACTTCATGGCATTCCCCACTGACGTGGGTCTCTGATCGGGGACTCAGTTTGTGTCCAGATTCTGGAGGGCGTTCTGTACCCGGCTCGGGGTACAACTGTCTTTTTCCTCTGCCTTTCACCCCCAGATGAATGGACAGACTGAGCGTACGAATCAGAATCTAGAGACTTACTTAAGATGCTTTGTCTCTGAGAACCAGGAGGAGTGGTCCTCGTTTTGTCTCTGGCTGAGTTTGCCATAAATAATCGCAGACAGGACTCCACTGGTAAGTCACCATTTTTTGGTGCATATGGCTTTCACCCGCAGTTTGGCACATTTTCTGGTTCTGATACTTCTGGTATTCCTGAGGAAGAACGTTTTTCGTCATCATTGTCTTCATATGGCGAAAAATTCAAAATAACTTGA
>ONZH01010859.1:0-10835 GCA_900303285.1 Rhinella marina | reverse complement strand
GAGCGGAACGGCTGACGCGGCACCACGCCGCTGGGGGGGCACCGACCTCCCGCAGCAGATAGAGAAATAAGAAACAGTTGTCAGCGACTCTTTGCGGTGCGGTGGCAGCAGCATGTGTCTCTTAAATTTTTTGGATGGTCTGCGCAGCAGCAGAATGTCACCCCTGTTGTTTTTAAATGTCAGTAGCAGGCCATCAGTGATCATTTTTCAAGGATGTGTATGATGCCCTCGTTTACGTGTAATAAAGGGTGTATTGAAATGCCTGAACCTTGTAATTTTTGGCAGCCCTTTCCCTTAGTGCATAGGCTTTATGAGTGTCGGAGTCCCACAATTATACCACAATGTGAATGAGGCCCTCCTTTATACCGGTTGTATGGGAGTGCCTCATCTGTGTAATTTTTGGCAGCACTTGCGCTTAACGTACAAGTAAATCTGTTTCCCAACAATATTTCCTCTAAAATCGATGTTATCTAGGGTTTTTGTGGGGTATTTTTTTCATTCTGTAAAAGTGGCGTAATACTCGGACATCATTGTTAACAGCAGCGACTTTGGTGTTCAAGATGCATCCAGACATCCACCCCATGCTGTTCCCTAACCATTTCTGTGGTGTTTCCACCATTTTCTCACATTTCCCTATGGACCAGACACCCTCCCCTCTGCAGAGCAGGGGGTGCCTGGTCTTCTCCCATTGACTTCCATTATACTCGGGTGCTCGGCCGAGCACTCGAGCACCACCTAGTGTTCGGCCAGAGCACTGGGTGCTCGATCATCACTATTAATGACCAGTTCAGTTCTGAAGTCAGTTTGTGGGCTTACATAATAGAAACCACCCATAAATGACCCCAATGTTGTTAACCCTTTAAGTATTCCACAGGTATTAAAGCAAAAGAGATGTGAAATTTCAAAATTTCACTTTTTTTGCAGATTTTCCATTTTAATCATTTTTTTCCTGTAACATATAAAGGGTTAACAACAAAACAAAACTCAATATTTATTGCCCCGATTCTGCAGTTTGCAGAAACACCCCACATGTGGTCGTATACAGCTGTATGGGGACACGGAAGGGTACAGAAGTCAGGAAGCGCCATATGGTTTTTGGAGGGCAGATTTTATTGGAATGGTTTTTGGGCACCATGTTGCATTTGACGAGACCCTGAGGTATCTCCACAGTGAAAACACCCAAAAAGTGACCACATTTTATAAACTACACCACCCAGGGAATTTTTAAGGGGTGAAGCAAGCACTTGACCTTACAGGCATTTCATACAATTTATAAAAAATGAAAAATGTGAAAATGAAAAAATAAATTTTTTATTATTGTACAAGAAAATGGTGCGTTAGGCCCAAACTTTCTTTTTCACAAAAGATAACAGTATAATATCGCTCCACAATTTGCTCCCCCTTTCTCCTGAATACAGTAACACCCCAATTGTGATCATAAACTGTTATTTTGGGATACGCCAGGGCTCAGAAGGGGAGGAGCTGCATCTGCATTTTCTAACATGAAATTTTCTGTCATGGCTTTTAAGAGCGATAACTTTTAAATTTTTTTGTGGATTGAGCTGCGTGAGAGCTTATTTTTTGCGGAACAAGCTGTGCTTTTTATTGGCACCATTTTTGGGTACATTTGGCTTTCTGATCACTTTTTATCTCATTTTTGGGAGGTTAAGTCACAAAAAAAGCAGTTTGTCATTTTTCTATATTTTTTTTTACACCGTTCACTTGATGGCGTAGATCATGTGATATTTTTCTAGATCCGGTTGTTACGAAGTTTTTAAGAGCCATATTTTTTTCATTTTTCTGGCTATGATCTTGTGTGGGGGCTCATTTTTTGCGGGATGAGGTGACATTTTTATTGCTACCATTTTGGGATACATATGATTTTTTGATTGTTTGATATTATGCTTTTTGGTGGGTGAGGCGACAAAAAAAAGCTGTTTTGGCATAATTTTTATTAGATTTTTTTTACGCGGTTCCCTTGATGGGGTAGATCATATGATATTTTTGTAGAGCCAGTTGTTATGGACGCAATGATACCAAATATGTCTATTTTTTATTATTTTTTTATTTTTATTGCTACCATTTTGGGATACATACGACTTTTTGATTGATTGATATTATGTTTTTTGAGAGGTGAGGTAATTAAAAAATTTGTCTTGGCGTAAGGTTTATTTATCTATTTTTTTACGGCGTTTAATTGATGGGGTAGATCATGTGATATTTTTATAGAGCCGGTTGTTGCGGACGCGGTGATACCAAATATGTCTATTTTATTTATTTATTTTTATTTGTATCATTTTTTTAATGACATATTTGGGGGAAAATTATTTTTCTTTTATATGTGAAACTTTTTTATTTTACACATTGTGTCCCCCATAAGGTCATACAAGACCTCTGAGGGACATTTAACTTCACTTTTTTTTTTTAACTATTGATTTCTCCTGTAACTGGGGCTGACATAGTAGCCCCAGTTACAGGAGAAATACACCCCCAGAGAGTCTGTACAGCATAATACTATGAAGACAGCCTCAGTGCAGGGCTGATCCGGGTCTATGACAGAACCGGCAGCTCCTGCACTCTCCTGGCCCCGTCGATCACGTGACCGCCGGGCCGGGAGAGGAAGACGTCCATTCAGAGATTAGTAACCACTTCCCGGACGTTTATGTCCTATGGGCTGACGGGAAATGGTTAAAGGGAATTTGTCAGCAGTCTTCTGCTGCTCTCACTTTAAATCCTAACAGCTCCAGCGCATGCCAATGACTCCCCATATTGAAGTGACCCAGCATACAAAGGGGATCTGTTACTAGCTCATGTTGCCCTTAGTTAGGACACCATAAAACTGGTGACAGATTCCCTTTAAGCACTGAAGACATCTGTGTGTAACAAATCAGATAGGCAAGGTGATGGGCAGTAGTCAGGAACTGAGGTAGTGACAAGAGGGAGGCTGGAAGCCTCCATATGTTACACACAGGTGTCTTCAGCACTCAGTAGAACGCTGAAGACTGAAGACAGACTTTTCTAAGCAACACTGTTAGAGATTTCCTAAGAAGACACTTTACACCGTTTTCTAGAACAAAGAAACATCTTTCCCTAATTAAGTATATTACAAAACATTTTAACACCAGTGTTCCTACACTATATTAAAAATAAACTGAAATAACAGTTAAATTTTAACATAAAAACATGATTTAATCATGATGATGCATTCCCTTTATGAGGTTGTACATTACCAGAAGTTTTATTAATTCTATGAAAGCGGCCCATTTCTAGGAATGAATAAACTAAAAGGTTGGAGCTTCTTTTTAAGGTCCTTTGTCCCAGGAGAAAACAATGAATCCTCGTTTGACCTTCACATGCAATGTATTTACCAAGTGGCTAGCCTTTGTTTGACCTTGTCAGATACTTCTTTACTCAGTGACTTTTAGGATACATGAAACAAGCAAATACACACGATTATATTCATTATAGAAATATCCTATTACTTAGACCTTGACATTTACTATGTTCGCTCACAGTGTGAGGGAGCTGAAAGGAAGGTGGTTGAAATATCCTCATAGCTACAGAAGAGATGTTCTCTGCTTATATGTTAACGTCTTCCTTTCTGTTTAGTATGGTATTCCCGCTATGTGAGGAGTACATCTCTCCCAGACCCAGGGAGGAACTCTGACATTCTTGAGATTAGAGAAAGATTTTAGAATTCCTCATACTGCTCTACATCACAGTTTTTTGGTACAAAAAAGTTTTTTTTTTAATGTATTTAAAATGTTAATGTTGTATTTACTTGTTTTACTATCAAGCCAACTGTAGTATTACAACTTTGAGATTTTACTGGTTAAAGTCTTAATATTTTATTGGTAGGGTTATTTCTTTGGCTTCTGATATTAGCCTAGTGTTTGGATGATATTAAATATTGCATCCCGTTTTCAGGTTTATTAGATATATTGTACAGGGCATGATTATATTTGTACATTTACAGAGTGACATATGTATGTTCATTGGCTGCTAGGTGATAATCTCCAATATAGTATAGTTCTTGCCAAGGGTCCAGGAACACCAATGATTTGCCTCTGTAATGGAATGCCATTGTCTTTTCTAAATTACTGAAGTAAAAAACAGGTATCTTCACTAACTAGGTATTATAATAAATATGGATATCCTTAGGAACCAGAATAATAGAAAATGTGTATACCAGAATATTTGTAGTAATTTGAAGTAAAGCAGTAAACAAAAAATGGGACACTATCAGCTGTTTTGACCATGCAAAACTGCTTACAGTGAAAGGTATGGGCCATGGCAAGATTGGAAAACATGCCTATTGGAGCTTCTATTATTGGTAGGACTAAGAGACTGAGCACTTCACAGCCCTTCTCCTTTGCTCGAAGTGACAGCAATAGCACCCCAACCAGGAGATCGGTGACTGTCAATCAGGACAGAGAGAAGCATTTGTGAAGCAGCTCACTGCAACATATTTACCCAGCTAATCAGGTTAAAACTGCTGGTAAACTTCCTATAAACACTGGGCTATTTTTGTCTTTATGGACTGCAAGAATTTTTTGTTTTGCCTCCTTACATTCTGTTGACCATAACTTTTAAAGGGGTTGTCCAGGATTTTGATATTGATGGCTTATTCTCAGACTGCATCTGCTCAGAGGAGAACTGAGCATCTGAAGTCAGGTGGCAGCAAACTTACTTCTGAGGGGGTGGCAGCTTACGGTGCAGTACGGAAGCCTATGAGGCAGTAGAATAACATCAAGACCACCTCTGCAGAGATGTGGGAACTTAGGTCACAGGTCTGCATGGCGGACTGCAATGTACAGCGGGACACAGGTGAGTTTTTTTTTAATATATGTTGCTACTATTGGGAACACAAAAACGATGGGAAGACCATCATATATTTTACCACTTCAGGGAGGCATTATACTACAGGGGTACTATGGGGTGGGGAGATCATTATATTAATTTCCACCATAGGGGGCATTATACTACAGGGGGACTACAGAGGGGGAGAGCATTATATATACTACCATTACAGGGACACATTTGCGGTACCTCAGTGCAACTAGGGGTATCTGCAGATTATTGGTAATGTTTGTTAACTTGAGATTTTGAACTTTATGTCATATACTGCACTACAAATTCAGAGCGTTCCAATATGAGCTGCATGTGGCCAGGACTTCCACCCTGGCCCAGTCCTCTCTGGTGCTGAGGGGGTGGGCTGGCCCCACCTCCTAGTTCCAGAAGATTCTAGTAGTGCGAGGCTAGACAGAGTTAAGTACGAAGCACTGAGCAGAGCTCCTACTCCAAGAGCCTTTTTCCACATCTCCTGAGAGTAACCCAACTTCAAAGAGACCGTTAAAGCTACAGAGGAAAGACAGCAGAACGATCAGTGTCAAGCATTAAATTACCTACACTCTTCACGATTTAGCTAGTCATATTGTTAGAACCTCACGCTGTTGTGCAAAATGCAGACTCTGTGACAGTTGCTAGCCCGTGATCCTAGAATTAGAGACTGTAGTGAGAGAGAGAGAGTGAATTGAGGGTCATTGCTTTAAAGGAAATGTGTCAACATTTTTTTTCTGCAAGTTAAACCCAGATATTAACACATATTGATTTTTTTTTCATTTATTTTTATTTTCTGATTGCAGTTTTTTTAAATTCTATTTCCTGACCATGATTATGGAGACCATCTGAGCATACTGTGAATACTGTTCTCTGTGTAATAAACAAAGTTGTAGCTGTATAATGCAAAGAAGAAGCCGTATGTCAACACGATCCACAAACGCTGCTATCTTCCCTGGGGCGAAATTCATTTAAAATTGACTGAGACAAAATGGAAAACTGGTCCATGATCAGCTGAAACTAAATTTGAAATTCTTTTTAGAATCCACAAGCACTGTGTCTTGCAAATTCAAGAAGAGATGGACCATCCAGCTTAACTGCACATAGTTCAAAAGCATGCATCTCTGTTGTATTTATTGTAATAATTGCATTATTACCCATGGCTTGGGCAACTTACACATCTGGAAAGGAACTATGAACGCTGAATGGTACATAGAGGTTTTGTTATTATTTTTTATTAAAGCGCCATCATTCTATGGCGTTGTACATATGAAAAAGGGTGCACATACATCATAAACAAGTGCAATAACCATGAACAAGATGAGCTACAAACTGGTATAGAAGGAGAGAGGACCATGCCTGTGAGGGCTTACAAGTACAGATGAGCGAACATGCTCGTCCCAGCTTGGTGCTCGTTCGAGCATTAGGGTATTCGCATATGCTCGCTACTCGGACGAGCATATCGCGATCCTCGAAGAAATGGCAACTTCCTCTTCCTGCATGTTAGCCGCCTTTTTTCAGCCAATCAACATGCAGGAGAGTCTTTGGTACGTCCTAGCATCACGTGGGGCCCCTACAAGTCGATAGCAGGGATTGGCTGGCCAGATCAGATGACCTGGGAATATAAGAATCTGGTCCCGCGCTGCTCGCGTCATACGCCGTCTGCATGAGATTAGGGATAGAGCTGCTGTCTGTCAGGGAGAGTGTTAGGGCCTGAATTTAGTTGTTGGTTAGGCAGGAATCACCCACAAAGAACCCAACAGCCCTTCTAAGGGCTACAAGCACTTTTTTTTTTTTGGTCTCCTCCTGGCTGCTGGCTGGGACTTGTAGTGCAGCTACCGCCATCTTGGCTGCACACTGTTAGGGCGTGAAATTAGAATCTGGTTAGGCAGGAATCATCCACAAAGAACCCAACGCTCCTTCTAAGGGCTAGAACGAAATTTTTTTTGTCCTCCTCTCGGCTGCTGGCTGGGACTTGTAGTGCAGCTACCGCCATCTTGGCTGCACACTGTGCACTGGTGGCAGAAAGGGGACAGCACATGGTCCACACAGACCCCAATGAAATTGCTCAAAGTCCTCTCAGTACTCATTTTTGCTGCTGCTGTACCTTGGCTTGCTGGGATCTGTAGTGCAGTCTAGGGAATATGTTTTGTCACTCAATTATATAAACTACAGTCCAGTGAACAATTGTGAGGTGTGCTGTACAGCAGCGTCAGTCTATAAAATAAGTTTTTTTCACTCAATTATATAAACTACAGTCCAGTGAACAATTGTGAGGTGTGCGATACACTAGCCGCAGTCTAGAGAATACGTTTTTTTCACTCAATTGTATAAACTACAGTCCAGTGAACAATTGTGAGGTGTGCGATACACTAGCCGCAGTCTAGAGAATACGTTTTTTTCACTCAATTATATAAATTACAGTCCAGTGAACAATTGTGAGGTGTGTGATACACTAGCCTCAGTCTAGAGAATACATTTTTTCACTCAATTATATAAACTACAGTCCAGTGAACAATTGTGAGGTGTGTGATACACTAGCTGCAGTCTAGAGAATAATTTTTTTCACTCAATTATATAAACTACAGTCCAGTGAACAATTGTGAGGTGTGCGATACACTAGCCGCAGTCTAGAGAATACGTTTTTTTCACTCAATTATATAAACTATAGTCCAGTGAACAATTGTGAGGTGTGCTGTACAGCAGCGTCAGTCTATAAAATAAGTTTTTTCACTCAATTATATAAACTACAGTCCAGTGAACAATTGTGAGGTGTGCGATACACTAGCCGCAGTCTAGAGAATACTTTTTTCACTCAATTATATAAACTACAGTCCAGTGAACAATTGTGAGGTGTGCAATACACTAGCCGCAGTCTAGAGAATACTTTTTTCACTCAATTATATAAACTACAGTCCAGTGAACAATTGTGAGGTGTACGATACACTAGCCGCAGTCTAGAGAATACGTTTTTTCACTCAATTATATAAACTACAGTCCAGTGAACAATTGTGAGGTGTGTGATACACTAGCCTCAGTCTAGAGAATAATTTTTTTCACTCAATTATATAAACTACAGTCCAGTGAACAAATGTGAGGTGTGCTGTACAGCAGCGTCAGTCTATAAAATAGGTTTTTTTCACTCAATTATATAAACTACAGTCCAATGAACAATTGTGAGGTGTGCGATACACTAGCCGCAGTCTAGAGAATATTTTTTTTCACTCAATTATATAAACTACAGTCCAGTGAACAATTGTGAGGTGTGCGATACACTAGCCGCAGTCTAGAGAATACGTTTTATTCTCAGTTATATAAACTACAGTCCAGTGCAAAATTGAGTGGTTTGCGGTGCAATAGCTGGAGTCTAAAGACTACATTTTTTTGCCTCAGATAGTAATTCTACTGTCTACTGAATATGGTTTTGGCCTCAGATATTAACTCGACAGTTTGGTGAATATACAAAATGTTGAACCCAAGGGCTAAGGGTCGAGGACGAGGGCGTGGGCATTCAAGTAGTGTAGGGGGCAGAGGCCGTGGTCCTGGGCAGGGTGACACTGTACATGCTGATGAGGGAGCAGTGGAACGCCGCAGAGTTTCGCTCCCTAGCTTCATCTCGCAACTTACTGGGTCACATGGTACACCACTATTGAAACCACAACAGTGCGAACAAGTGATGACGTGGATAGCGGACAATGCGTCCAGTAATTTATCCACCACCCAGTCTTCCACGCAGTCCACCCACGCTAGCCAAGGGAGTAGAACTCTGGCTCCTCCAGCTCAACTTCCTTCCCCCCAGCCTGCCCCCCCCCCACGGAAAATATGGATTAAGATCCGGCATACTCACAGGAACTCTTTTCAGGACCCTACCCAGAGACACAAACCACTGCTCAAGAGCAACCTGAGCAGTTGCTCTGTCCCGATGCCCAAAATTTAGGACTTTCACAGTCTGTGGGTGTTGAGAGTATGGACTTAGTGCAAGTAGTGCGTGAAGAGGTGTCGAATGATAATGATGATGATGATGAGACACGGTTGTCAGACAGTGACGTTGTTGTCAGGGCAGTAAGTCCGAGGGGGGAGCAGAGTGAGGAATCGGAGGAAGAGCTGGTGGATGATGAGGTGACTGACCCGAGCTGGGTTGGTAATCCAACTCAAGACAGTGCTTCTGAGGGGGAGGCAAGTGCAGCACCAGAAAAGGTTGGAAGAGGCAGTGGGGTGGCCAGAGGGAGAAGCAGGGCCAGAGCAGGTAGATCGCAACTGTTTCACGGAGTCAAGCTCCCGTGCCGAGGCCTAGATGTTCGCAAGTCTGGAGGTTTTTTAAAGAAAGTGAGGATGACCGATGGACTGTGGTGTGCAACCTGTGCCACACCAGGATTAGCAGGGGAGCCACCACTACCAGCCTAACCACTACCAGCATGCGCAGGCATATGAGTGCTAAACACCCGACTCAGTGGAACCAAGGCCATTCACCGCCTGCGAGTCACACCACTGCCCCTTCCCCTGTGTCACATGCTGGTCTCAGCGAGTCAACCCCCGCCCAGGACCCTGGCACGAGCGCCTCCCTCCCTACAACCACCCCTTCACCTCCACGATCCTCCACAACCTCCACCAATGTGTCCCAGTGCAGCTTTCAGCTGTCTTTGCAGCAGACATTTGAGCGCAAGCGCAAATACAATTCCAGCCACCCACATGCACAAGCCCTAAACGTCCACTTCTCCAAATTGTTGAGCCTGGAGATGCTGCCCTATAGACTGGTAGAGACTGAGGCTTTCTGCAACCTGATGGCGGTGGCTGTCCCTCGGTACTTGGTCCCCAGCCGCCACTATTTTTCCCGATGTGCCGTCCCAGCCCTACACCAGCACGTGTCAGAGAACATCATCTGTGCCCTGACCAACGCGGTTAGTGATAAGGTCCACCTAACCACGGACACATGGACAAGTGTTGCCGGGCAGGGACACTATATCTCACTGACGGCACATTGGGTTAACTTGGTGGAGGCTGGGACCGAGTCTGATCCTGGGGCCGCTCATGTACTGCCCACACCGAGGATTGCGGGGCCTACCTCGGTCATGGTTTCTCAGATGTACTATGCCTCTTCCTCCAACCCCTCCTCCTCCTCCTCCGAATTACCATCCGTGGGCACGGCGCCTTCAGTCGGTAGCTCTAGGCGCAGCAGCAGTGCCGTGGATAAGCGCCAGCAGGCGGTGCTCAAACTGCTGAACTTAGGTGACAAAAGGCACACCGCCCAAGAGCTGTTACAGGGCATCACGGCGCAGACCGACCTGTGGCTGGCACTGCTGAACCTCAAGCCAGGCATGGTTGTGTGTGACAACGGGCGTAACCTGGTGGCGGCTCTGTAACTCGGCAGACTGACACATTTGCCATGCCTGGCCCATGTGTTCAAGCTCATAGTTCAGCAGTTCCTCAAGACATACCCCAATTTGTCAGATTTGCTCACCAAGGTGCGCCGCATCTGTGCGCATTTCCGCAAGTCAAGCACAGATGCTGCCACTCTCAGGGCAGCGCAGCGGCGCCTACAACTGCCAGCTCACCGACTGTTGTGCGACTTGCCCACGAGATGGAATTCGACATTAAACATGTTATCCAGAGTTTACCAGCAGCGCAGAGCGATTGTAGACTGCCAGATGTCAACTTCCACCAGAACTGGTAGTCAGGTCAGTCAGCTTCCTCAAGTCTACAATGAGGAGTGGACGTGGATGTCTGATATCTGTCAGGTGTTGAGCAACTTTGAGGAGTCAACACAGATGGTCAGCGGCGATTGCGCCATTATCAGCCTCACCATCCCGCTGCTTTGCCTGTTGAAAAACTCACTGCTCAGCATGAAGTCAGAAGCTTTGCGCTTGTCACAGGAGATGGGAAGAAGATACATCGCTTGATAGCCAGAGCACCCCTCCGGTCTGTTTCTCAGCGCGTATTGGAGGAGGGGGATGAGGATTGAGGAGGAAGAGGAGGAGAATGTTGGCGAGACAGAAGAG
>ONZH01010858.1:0-26042 GCA_900303285.1 Rhinella marina | reverse complement strand
TTAGATACACAGCTCAGCAGACAGTATCACACAGGATAGGATTAGATACACAGCTCATTAGACAGTATCACACAGGATAGGATTAGATACACAGATACAATAGCAGACAGTATCACACAGGATAGGATTAGATACACAGCAGATACACAGCAGCAGACAGTATCACACAGCAGGATAGGATTAGATACACAGCTCAGCAGACAGTATCACACAGGATAGGATTAGATACACAGCTCAGACAGTAATCACACGAGGATAGGATTAGATGACACACAGACAGATAGGATTAGATACACAGACTACAGTATACACAGATTAGTCAGCACAGTATCACACACAGACAGATAGGATTAGATACACAGCTCACACAGCATTAGACAGTATCACACAGGATAGGATTAGATACACAGCTTCATTCAGACAGTATCACACAGGATAGGATTAGATACACAGCTCATTAGACAGACAGTATCACACAGAGGATAGGATTAGATACACAGCTCAGCAGACAGTATCACACAGGATAGGATTAGATACACAGCTCAGCAGACAGTATCACACAGGATAGGATTAGATACACACAGGATAGGATTAGATACACAGCTCATTAGACAGGACAGTATCACACAGCAGATAGGATTAGATACACAGCTCAGCAGACAGTATATCACACAGGATAGGATTAGATACACAGCTCAGACAGACAGGATAGGATTAGTACACATAGACAGTATCACACAGGATAGGATTAGATACACAGATACAACAGCTCAGCAGACAGGATTATCACACAGTATCACACAGGATAGGATTAGATACACAGCTCATTCAGCAGACAGTATCACACAGGATAGGATTAGATACACAGCTCAGCAGACAGTATCACACAGGATAGGATTAGATACACAGCTCACAGACAGTATCACACAGGAGATAGGATTAGATACAGTATCACACAGCTCAGCATTAGACAGTATCACACAGGATAGGATTACACAGATACAGACAGATACACAGCTCATTAGACAGTATCACACAGGATAGATTAGATACACAGCAGACAGCTCATTAGACAGTATCACACAGTTAGATTAGATAGGATTAGATACACAGCTACACAGCATTAGACAGTATCACACAGGATAGGATTAGATACACACAGACTCATTAGACAGTGGATTAGACATACACACACAGACAGTAGCTAGACAGATCAGATAGGATTAGATACACAGCTCAGCAGTATCACACAGGATAGGATTAGTTACACAGCTAGTTCACACAGGATAGGATTAGATTCAGCAGACAGTATCACACATGATAGGATTAGATACACATCTCAGCAGACAGTATCACATGGATAGGATAGCTCAGATACACAGGACAGCAGCATATCACACAGGATAGGATTAGATCACACAGTATCACACAGGATTAGATACAGCAGCAGCAGACAGTATCACACAGGATAGGATTAGATACACAGCTCAGCAGCAGACAGTATCACACAGGATCACACAGGATTAGATACACAGCTCAGCAGACAGTATCACACATGATAGGATTAGATACACAGCTCAGCAGGCAGTATCACACAGGATAGGATTAGATACACATACACAGTATCACACTCAGCAGACAGTATCACACAGGATAGGATTAGATACACAGCTCAGCAGACAGTATCACACAGGATAGGATTAGATACACAGCTCAGCAGACAGTATCACACAGGATAGGATTAGATACACAGCTCAGCAGACAGTATCACACAGGATAGGATTAGATACACAGCTCATTAGACAGTATCACACAGGATAGGATTAGATACACAGCTTAGCAGACAGTATCACACAGGATAGGATTAGATACACAGCTCATTAGACAGTATCACACAGGATAGGAATAGATACACAGCTCATTAGACAGTATCACACAGGATATACTTAGATATACAACTCATTAGACAGTATCACACAGGATAGGATTAGATACACAGCTCAGCAGACTGTATCACACAGGATAGGATTAGATACACAGCTCATTAGACAGTATTACACAGGATAGGATTAGATACACAGTTCAGCAGACAGTATCACACATGATAGGAATAGATACACAGCTCAGCAGACAGTATCACACAGGATAGGATTAGATACACAGCTCAGCAGACTGTATCACACAGGATAGGATTAGATACACAGCTGTTTAGACAGTTTCACACAGGATAGGATTAGATACACAGTTCAGCAGACAGTATCACACATGATAGGATTAGATACACAGCTCAGAAGACTATCACATAGGATAGGATTAGATACACAGCTCATTAGACAGTATCACACAGGATAGGATTAGATACACAGTTCAGCAGACAGTATCACACATGATAGGATTAGATACCCATCTTAGCAGACAGTATCACACATTATAGTATTAGATACACAGTTCAACAGACAGTATCACACATGATAGGATTAGATACACAGCTTAGCAGACACTGTCACCCAGAATAAGATTAGATACATAGCTCTGCAGACAGTATCACACATGATAGGATTAGATACACAGCTCAGCAGACAGTATCACACATGATAGGATTAGATACGTAGTTTAGCAGACACTGTCACCCAGAATAGGATTAGATACACAGTTCAGCAGACAGTATCACACATGATAGGATTAGATACGCAGTTTAGCAGTTTATGCCCTATAACAATTACCATTTAGAACTCCATATGACTAGATGAATCCGATAGTATAAATAACTTAATTTGTAAAATGGTGGTGACAGAATCCCTTTAAATTCAGATATTAACTAGTAAAATAATGCGCCACCTGGTGTCTGAAAGTTGTATTACAATTTATCCAATTTAGTTATAACGTCACTTCGTGACACACATCTCAGGACATGTTGAGATAAGTGATCAGTTAAGTGTGGACACATCTGTACTTGCTCTGGCCTTGCTTCTCCCTCTGGCCACCCCACTGCCTCCTCCAACCTGTTCTGGTGCTGCACTTGCCTCCCCCTCAGAAGCACTGTCTTGAGTTGGATTACCAACCCAGCTCGGGTCAGTCACCTCATCATCCACCAGCTCTTCCTCCGATTCCTCACTCTGCTCCCCCCTTGGACTTACTGCCCTGACAACAACGTCACTGTCTGACAACCGTGTCTCATCATCATCCGACACCTCTTGACACACTACTTGCACTAAGTCCACACTCTTATCACCCACAGACTGCGAAAGTTTGAAATTTTGGGCATCGGGACAGTGCAACTGCTCCGGTTGCTGCTGAGCAGTGGTTTGTGACTCTGGGAAGGGTCCTGAAAAGAGTTCCAGGGAGTATGCCGGATCTGAATCCATATTTTCCATGGGGGGGCCAGGCTGGGGGGAAGGAGGTTGAGCTGGAGGAGCCAGAAGTCTACTCCCTTGGCTTGCGTGGGTGGACTGCGTGGAAGACTAGGTGGTGGATAAATTACTGGACACATTATCCGCTATCCACGTCATCACCTGTTCGCACTGTTGTGGTTTCAATAGTGCTGTACCTCGTGATCCTGTAAGTTGCGAGATGAAGCTAGGGAGTGAACCTCTGCGGCTTTCCACTGCTCCCTTATCAGCAGGTACTGTGTCACCCTGCCCAGGACCACGGCCTCTGCCCCCCTACATCATTTGGACGCCCACGTCCTCGTCCTTGACCCTTAGCCCTTGGGTTCAACATTTTGTGTATTCACTAAACTGTAGAATTAATATCTGAGGCCAAAACCGTTTTCAGTAGACTGTAGAATTACTATCTGAGGCCAAAAACGTATTCTCTAGACTGCGGATAGTGTACCGCACACCACACAATTTTTCACTGGACTGTATTAAATGTATCTGAGAGAAAAAAAACGTATTCTCAAGACTGCTGCTAGTGTACCGCACAACATAGAATTTTTTCACTGGACTGTATTAAATGGATCTGAGAGAAAACACATTCTCTAGACTGCGGCTAGTGTACCGCACAACACACAATTTTTCACTGGACTGTAGTATATATAAGTGAGAGAAAAAACGTATTCTCTAGACTGCGGCTAGTGTACTGCACACCACAGAATTGTTCACTGGACTGTAGTCACCGCCATGCTGTGTCAGGCTGAATTTTTGGGTGGTTCAGCTGCTATCTTAGTCTAACCAAGCCACTCTGGGGTTCACCGCCATGCTGTAAACTGCAATCTCAGTCTTAACAAGTCATCCTGGGGTTCACCCCTATGCTGTAAACTGCAATCTCAGTCAAACTTTGTAATTTAGGGGTTCACCACCAAGATGTGCTAGACTACAATTGACTGTCATTCAGAGGTGCACCACCATGCTTTTTTAAACCATTTGTTTCTGAGGGTCACCTCTAGGCTCTCACCCACGATTTTTTGGAGGCTCGCCACTACACTGTCGGCCAAAATTGTCTTGAGGGTCACCGGCGGCCTCTCCCCCACAACTTCAAGGAGGGTTACTACCAGGCCCTGGCACACAAACATTGTCTTGAGGGGCACTAAAAGGCTCTGCACCCACCCACGTGTGGAGACTAATAGGTGGGTGCAGTGTGCGTCTTTGTCCGTCTGGAATTAGGAAAGCTGGGCACTGTGCTTGGAGGTCTTTGTGTCTGCCGTGGACAGGGTGGGTGGATGGTGGGTGCGTGTTTGCCCGTCTGGGATGGGGAGAGCTGGGCACTGTGCTGGGAGAACTTTGTGTACGCTGTGGACAACTGGGTGGGTGCGGGGAGGGAGACACTTATGCCTGCGTCCTGGGGCGGGGGATAGGACAGCAGTGCCAGCATGGGCAGTGGTGTCACCCGCAGGCGGTGATGGACCTTCGTTGTACCTAGCTGGGTGCTTTACTAACATGTGATGGGCATGTGCCTTACCCATCTTGGTCTGGGTCAGCACAATTGTCTTGGGGGTCACCACCAGGCTGTTGCCCAGAATTTGGCGTAATGGTATGATTAGGCAGCCTCAGAGGCATCCATGCATGCTGCGCCTGCTGTTTCCTGTCCATTTCCGTGGTGTTTCCATCATTTTCTGAGGTTTCCAGGTTTTCACGCAACCTTCCCTGTGCAGACCTTTGGTCCACTGCAAAAAATGCTCGAGTCTCCCATCGGCTTTAATGGGGTTCGTTATTCGAAACGAGCACCCGAGCATCGGGAAAAATTTGACTCGAATAACGAGCACCCGAGCATTTTAGTGCTCGCTCATCTCTACTTATGACAGGTCGACACACAAAACTAGAGTTGGGGGGAGGTGCCTGCTCCCTTTTGTGTTCAGTTGTGATGATGCATACCACCAGAAGAAAAAAACTACAGCTTTCAGGATCAAATGAACACGTATGAAATTTGATAATACCTGCATCCTTCGAATTGAACATATTAATAAGTTTGTTTGTTTTTCATATTAGTAAATCAGTTCACCAGAAAACCACCTTACAAGGGTATGTCTACTTTATCAAAACATGTGTGGAACATGACTATATGCAACTTCTTTTCTCTTCCTGCTACTCCATGATATACTATTACCTCATGGTAAGGGTAAAGCCACATGGTCAGGTTCCTGCATGCTGTTTTGGAAGCCAAAATTGGAATGATTGCTGTCATCTTTATATCTACCTCAAGGCAAGTGATTCAATTTCTTAATTCAAATGGACTTCTCTTTATTTTACCACCTCTTTTGCACCCAAGGGTACTGACATCACAATATCAGGGACCCTGCCTTCCCCGCATCTTAAATCCTATACCTTCAAGGGCACCTCAACCAACATCTGGCAGGAGATCCCTCAACACCAGCGTGTGCCCCAAAGGAATCCAGTGCCTTCCTTCCCATTCCTTCCCATCAATGCACGCCAGCACAGGGAGCTCTTCAGGAAACTGTACCAACCACTACACCTATCAGGCCACCACACTCATGGGCACCCCTGCAGACCAGTCACTGCAAAAGTTCTCACAGTTCATGGGTGGCAGCCCTCGCTTTGGCTCTCCCTGGGCCATACACCCTAAATGGAGGGCTTACTCTTACTTCCCTCGGGACTCTCACTGCTATTGGGGCTCCAGCATCATATTGGTTGGGGTGCCCTTGATGGTAGATAGTTAGCAGAGGCCAGTGGATGGATGATGAAATCAATAATCAGGCCCAGTTTAATTGAAACAGATGACAGTAAATTTACTGAGGATGATGAGAGTTGCAGTACATACAACAGCAACATGCAAAGTTTTGAGGTATACTACAGTGTAATCTTCTCCAAGTAGCTGTGTATGGAAAGTAACAATGATGGTGGTAGTAGTCCCTAAGCGCTTTTTAAACACTTTGCTGTGCTTCCAAATTGACCACAGGTGTGCAAAAACTCACAATCAGTACTGCAGTTCCCACAGCTTGGTGCAGATCCTCAAATATATGGCCAATCTGCCATATAAGTGTGGTGGGAGCTCTCTGCACATACTCAATTAACAGAAAAGTATTTTGCCATAAACAAGCGTACCATTGCTAACATACATAGTCCCTTGGATATCTTTCTTGCTTTCTCTTATTGTTACTCCTCTCAGGAGTATGGCACTTGTCTTCAGCATACGTACATGAAAAATTTTGATAGAAAACCTCACACTGTTCAGATGCATGTAGCTCCTCTCACTTGTAGCAGACTCACTGACTGATGTGATCAACTATTTATCTCCCCCCTAAGAGGGGGATGGACAAGGGCACAATAAACTAAATAACCACATGATCACGCTCGCCGCGAGTCTAAGATACCACAATCAGCATCTAATGTGGCATCTGAGGGGTTAAATGACGGGTGGCAGTGCAATCACCATTCCCCATCATTGTGCCCGCTCCATACAATGAAAAGCGATTCAATATGAAGTAATTCGTAACAAATCAAATTTCTTGACGAAGTTTAGTGATGCTGCCAAATTGAATTTTTGAAGACTTTGCTCCTCTGTAATTATAACAAGTAGCAGAAGCTGCAGCAGCACCAGCAGCAGTTTGCGGTCTATTTTTTCTATTGGTATTCTGTCTTAGCCAGCCTCCAGTTTACTGTCAGAAGGTGTTTAACATGGCAGGTAGTGTTGTCACACCAAAGTGGACAAAAGTATCCTCCACAATTGTAGAAAACATTATATTTGTGAATGGATCTGTAAGGATTTTTACAGAACTCCGACTAATATCAATGAATAGATCTGCCATAGCTGGCAGTGTATAGTCATTGCCAGCCCAGTAATGCTACTGTCTTCCTGTCCATCATGTCCCACATTGTGCAGCTGCAGCAGGTTCTACTACCTACTACTATTCCTAAACAGTTGTATGTCTCCTGCCTTGTCCGTCAGGTCCCATACTGTACTGTTGCTTCTCCAGAAATATCAATAATTTTCAGACCGTGGTTCAGAACAAGCCAGTGTTTTTTCCAATACTACCCAGTGTGTATAAAATAGACAGGTACCTTGACCCATTAAGAGATATAATTTTTGAACCATTTGTTCAGAACAAGTCATTGTTTCTTCCAATACTATCAGACATCTCCCAAAAGGGATAATTTTTTTACTCTAATTTTTAAAATCATAACAAATCCGACTGTGCAGAATGTCACTAACATACTGTTTACTACCACCAAGAGCCATATATTTACATGTACTTATATGTCGCTGCCACTTTAAATCAGAGCTTTTACCTCCCCTCAAATGTTTGTTTTAGTAACTCCTTGCATGCCTTTGTAATAACAATTCTGGAACATGTATTCTTATGACTCTAAGATGTGCCATTTCTTAACTGGTCTTGTTATAACTTAAAAATTACTAGTAGTTTGTATGATTGCATGTTATAGTTTGGGGATGTGTCTCTGCACAATCTGACACTGGCAACACTGATAAGATAGTGTCAGACTGGTAAGACTGGTAAGACCCATCCATACAAAGTACTAGTAATTCATATCTTATAGTAGGACCATTAGAGGAATGGAAAAACATAAAGTCATAAGAAGAGATGCTCCAGAATTGTTTTTGCATTACCCCAGACCTGTTGGTATCAGCTATTGTTGTTTTATTGTTGTTTATGTAATGTTATATATTTCATGTTGCATTTGGCCATAAGTTCCAGTAAGACGTATGGTTGGCAAATGGACGCCAGGAACTAACCACCCTGTTCCTCCCATCTTGGTAGGAAAGGGTTGGTCCTGAGTTCCTGTGCATACACGGAGAGGAGAAGAAGCACACAGCAGAGCTTCTGATCCTGTTAGAGATTCTCCAGAGAGATCAACATAAAACAGTCTTAAGCAAAGACTTGAGAGACAAGGCAGCACAGTGAACAGCTGAAAACTGCATTCTAGACACTGCTGTAAGGTGTGGGGCTATGGTTCAGACACCCATCACCCAAGACTACTAGGACAATTAAAGCTAAAGTTTAGACCTGACAGTGGATATCTACCCCCACAAGTGCTAAGTTGCAGCCATCCAACCTGCTTCCATACTTACTGCACTGGTGCCAAAAATTGCACTTTAAATCTGTTGCTTTTGAATGTACCAAAAGTTATATGCTAGATTTAGCAAAAAGAGACTGGTATATGTTAACTTCTGGGCTTGTTCTTCAACCTACCTTTCCACTGCACAGACCCACTGGGAGCCACGGTCTTAGAGTACACTGTGACAAAACACTACATTAGGGTCACTACTACTCCCATCCTCTGCACTGGCTCCTCAGGGGCTCACTGCATTATTACATGGGAAATGCAAATAGTTACTAAAACAGATATATCAGGAGAGGTGACAAGTCCTTTCTTAGAGGGAATTTGTCACCAGCAACCTCCCTATCAAACCATTTGCATATGCACATAGCTATGGTTCACCTGATTCAAACACTGCTTTTCTTTTGTTGATCTGAGATTACGTTCCCAAGTTATGATTCTTTTTCTTGCTATTAAAATTAGGACCTTGGTGCAATGAAGGCATCACCATTGCTCTTTTGCACCCAAGATCTGCTCATTTGTGTGTCCAGCCCCTTTCCGACTGCTTTGATTGACAGAGCCAGGCAATGACAAAGCAACGGAGGAGCAGCACAGGAATGAGCAGAGCTTTGGTGCAACAAGAACAATGGTGATGCCCTCATTGCACCAAAGGCCTCATCTGCATAATGAGAAAAAGTATCATAATTTGGGAATGGAAACTGCTGTTGACAGAGTGTAGACTATTGTGTGAGAATCAGTCAAGATGAGAACACAGAAGGAGCTCTTGTGAGGATTGGAGACTACATGTGGGGATGTATCTGAAAAGCAGGTCAGAGATGTAAGGAGGGGACAGATTGTGGACTGCCTTATATTGTTTTTAGTATTTTAACAGAGCTTTGAGGGACACAAACAGAGAGAGGAAGTGAGCGGATGATGCATGAATGGGAGACACTGAAGGTTCTATTGATGAGGTACAAGGAGATCCAGACAGTAATGAGCAAATTGTTTTGTACCACTATATCCAAATCTGACTCATCCATCACATAACCAATGCGTTCTTGGCAGTAAAGAGCTTGAAAGTAGTTGTCTATAGTCCTAATGTTTCAGGGCAATCTTAGCACTTTCATTTCAAGTCAAAATTATTTGTACCCAAATTAAATCTTTTGAACAATTTCCCACAATGAGACCCAAAATTAATTTCAAGTATTTCGATCATCTCTACATAAGTACAATGTTTTTAACTGTTTGAAAATCACACTCTGAACTAGGGATATTGACATCTCTACATATAGTGCAGAAGGTAAACTTATGAATAGGTAGAATATAAGAAATGCAGTATGTCACAAATCGTATATACTGTAATATTGCTTTTTATTGTGAGACACTCTAGATGATCTGCTTAAAATAGAGTTTTCCAGCATAGCTTTAAAATTACTGTATGTCACAGATTTTTTCCCCTCAGCTCTAGCACCAGCTTATAAGAGATATTTATTGTCTAACCAAATTCAGGACACATAGAAGGAGACATTATTATTAAGCAGCCGCAAGGATTTTAACCCTGCCACCAACCTGATGCTGATCAAGTAAGACACAGTAGACCTTTTAAATGAGGCCAAAACACAGCAGAGTCAAGCAGACATTCCAGTAATGATATCTATTCTTAAATGACCAAATCTTTCCTGTATACACAAGATATTAAATATAAATGAAAACTGTATTTGTTTCTGCATTAACAAATATGTGCAAACAATTCACAGGAGCTTTCACTAAACATAAATGTAGCTTCACATTCGTGAGATAGAGAATATACAGCAAGGTTCGTTGCTTGCTCATAGATATAATGTATTCTGAAAATGATGTGTCAAAGTCACTACACTATGGGGGAAATTCATTATTCCCTCTATGCCTGTTTTTGGCATAGAAAAGTCACATATCCACTGAATTTGCAACTTTTCAATGCCATTGGGACTTTTCAAGTTGCAATTGGCATTTTATGCTGCCCTTGCCAATTTTATGAAAAGGGGCAGTGATGAGGGTGGGATGTGTGAGGGAGCAATTGGCCACGGCTCATTCATCATTCACTAGAAACAGTCATAAATAATGACTGAAATATATGGCAGCTCCAAACTGCCATAGATTTCATTCCAGAACTAATTTATGAAGAAACCTGCACCTTATCATAAGGTACATGGCTACTCCAGCAGTGCAGGCCACATTGAGATCGGTGTAGAAGACACCAGTCTTGATGAATCAGAGTCTAGATCTCTGAATTTTCAAAATATATTTAATGGCAAGATAATAGTAAAACTTTATAAAATAGATAGATAACATATGTCATAATGAGCATTCAAAAAATTTGTCTGGTTTAAAAAAAAACAACTTTTTTTTTTTCAAATTCTAATATTTTTATATTTGTTATAGAATTCTGAATTAGGGGAGAGATAAGCTACAAACAACATCTCTCACTCTGGAGGACCTGGCATATACATGCATTACTTAGAAATCCTATTTATTCCATTCTATATTGTGTAATGTTTTACTTCTCCTGGGGTGGCACTGCAGGGGAACTGAATGAATACTTTTACTTGATTCCTCCACAGATTGCAGCTAATCATTGTGTGGATCCCAGCACCATATCAGGGAAATATTCTAACAAAAGGCGTGGTCAAAAATGAGCATCCCCTTTAAATGAAGTACTGGGTGCTAGATTAAGATTGCTATGGTTGTCTATAGAATGTCTAACATCTTAAAAAAAACATTGATTATTAGAAATTCAAGTGTGAGAACACACCAGACCGGTAGATGCTGGTATTATTAGAATCAAGACTTCATTCTCATGATTGCTCGTGGTCCCATATGGCAAATTTCTTTCATTCACACACTTAAGAGCTCAGGTTAGGAAAAGAGTTATAATATTTGGGCAAACACTAACAACATTTCTATAGAGCACCATCTTTTGGATTACATTGTGCAGCAAGCCCCTGAGGAACCAATGCAGAGCATGGGAGTAGAAGTGGTCCTGATGAGGTGTTGTGTCACAGCATACTCCCTCAGGCCATTGCTCCCTAGGGATCAGAGCAATGGAAAGGTAATTTTAAGAATCAGACCAGAAGTAAAATTATAACATCTCTTTACTTAATAAAAAAATATAATACTACTGTATGTGCCACAAGTTATAAGTACAAAGTGCAGTTTCTGGAACCAGATTAGGAGGTAGGCGGCTGATTGGATGGCAATTTAATGGCACTTTCAGGCACTTGTGGATACAGGTGTCCACTGTGAGGCAGGCTTGATGTCAGTATGGCCTGGTTACTCTAGGTGTTGTCTGTGCTGTAGTCCATTACCTGCAAAACTGCCTATAAAGCTGTGATTTCACTGATCACTGCTTCTTGGAAGCAGTGTTCTGGATTCTAAAGATCTTTCTGGAGTGATGGCCTCACAGGAGAATTGGATAAGGTCCCTAGGAGTAGAAGCATTTACATAGTAACATAGTAACATAGTATATAAGGCCGAAAAAAGACATCTGTCCATCCAGTTCGGCCTGTTTTCCTATAAGTTGATCCAGAGGAAGGCAAAAAACCCCTGTGAGGTAGAAGCCAATTTTCCCCACTTTAGGGGAAAAAAATTCCTTCCCGACTCCAATCAGGCAATCAGAATTACTCCCTGGATCAACGACCCCTCTCTAGTAAATATAACCTGTAATATTATTAACCTCCAAAAATATATCCAGGCCTCTCTTGAACTCTTTTAGTGAACTTACCATCACCACCTCCTCAGGCAGAGAGTTCCATAGTCTCACTGCTCTTACCATAAAGAATCCTCTTCTATGTTTGTGTACAAACCTTCTTTTCTCCAGACGCAGAGGATGTCCCCTCATCACAGTCACAGTCCTGGGGATAAATAGATCATGGGAGAGATCTCTGTATTGACCTCTGATATATTTATACAGTTGTCTTTTTTCTAAAGTGAATAACCCTAATTTTGATAATCTTTCTGGGTACTCTAGTCCACTCATTCCAGTTATTACTTTAGTTGCCCTCCTCTGAACCCTCTCCAGCTCTGCTATGTCTGCCTTGTTCACAGGAGCCCAGAACTGTACACAGTACTCCATGTGTGGTCTGACTAGTGATTTGTAAAGTGGCAGGACTATGTTCTCATCACGGGCATCTATGCCTCTTTTGATGCAACCCATTATCTTATTGGCCTTGGCAGCAGCTGTCTGACACTGGTTTCTGCAGCTTAGTTTGCTGTTCACTAAAATTCCTAGGTCCTTTTCCATGTCAGAGTTACCCAATATTTTACCATTTAGTATGTACTGGTGACTTGCATTATTCCTTCCCATATGCATAACCTTACATTTGTCAGTGTTAAACCTCATCTGCCACTTCTCTGCCCAAGCCTCCAGTGTATCCAGATCCATCTGTAGCAGTGTACTGTCCTCTTCTGTGTTAATTACTTTACACAGTTTAGTGTCATCTGCAAAAATTGATATTTTACTGTGCAAGCCTTCTACAAGATCATTAATAAATATATTGAAGAGAATAGGGCCCAATACTGACCCCTGTGGTACCCCACTAGTGACAGTGACCCAATCTGAGTATGTACCATTAATAACCACCCTCTGTTTTCTATCACTGAGCCAGTTACTTACCCACATACAGACATTTTCTCCCAGGCCAAGCATTCTCATTTTATATACTAACCTTTTATGTGGTACAGTGTCAAATGCTTTGGAGAAGTCCAGATATACGGCATCCATTGATTCGCTGCGGTCCAGTCTAGAACTTACCTCCTCATAGAAACTGATTAAATTGGTTTGACATGACAGATCCCTCATGAAGCCATGCTGATATGGAATAATTTGCTTATTTTCATTGAGGTACTCCAAGAAAGCATCTCTTAGAAAACCCTCAAACAGTTTACCCACGACAGATGTTAAACTTACCGGCCTATAGTTCCCGAGCTCTGTTTTTGGACCCTTTTTGAATATTGGCACCACATTTGCTATGCGCCAATCCTGTGGAACACTCCCTGTCAGTATAGAGTCCTTAAATATCAGAAATAAGGATCTGGCGATGACATTACTTAATTCTCTTAGGATACGGGGGTGTATGCCATCCGGTCCTGGCGATTTGTCTATTTTAATCCTTTTAAGACGCAGCTCTACTTCTTCCTGGGTCAGACAGGGCACTTTTAATGGGGAATTTACTTTTATATTCTGCATTTCATCTGACAGTTTATTTTCCTCAGTGAATACAGTGGAGAAAAAGATATTTAGTAGCTTTGCTTTCTCCTCATCGCTCTCTGCAACTCCCCCCTCATTACTCTGTAAGGGGCCGACACCTTCAGGTTTATACTTTTTACCATTTATATAATTAAAGAACATTTTAGGGTTAGTTTTACTCTCTTTGGCGATTAATCTCTCGGTCTCTAGTTTGGCTGTTTTTATTTGTCTTTTACATATTCTATTTTTTTCCTTGTAGTTTTTCAATACTTCCTCGCTCCCCTCCTGTTTTAGTGATTTAAATGCTTTCTGTTTGTCATTTATTGCTTTCTTTACAGCTCTATTTATCCACATTGGTTTTTTCTTGTTCCTTAACCTTTTATTCCCATAAGGTATGTACCTCTCACAATTAGATATTAGGATGTTTTTAAAAATATCCCATTTTGTTGCTGTATTTTTATTTTTGAGGACTTTGTCCCAGTTAGTTAGGCCTATGGCCTCTCTTAGTTGGCTAAATTTTGCTTTTTTGAAGTTTGGTATTTTTGTTCCTCCCTGAAGAAACGCTCTTTTGAATGACAGTTGGAAGGTTATTATATTATGGTCACTATTTCCCAGGTGTCCCCCGACCTGCACATCTGTTGTTCTGTCAGGTCTATTGGTTAATACTAAGTCCAGTATTTGCTTTGACTCCCTTTCACTAACTATATGGAACTTCCTCTCCCGACAGGAAATAGGACCAGCCCACTCCTACCAAGAGGGGAGGAACAAGATGATTAGCCCTGTTCCTGCCAATCAATGTCAACCATATCTTCTCTGCTGGAATGTACGGCCTAAACATATGAAAATACACAAAAATACATTTGCAGATACTCCCAGGTCTGGAGTACTACAATTGGAAATACCTATGCTTAACATGATAGTAATAAGTTTACTATATCCTTCTCTTCCTTTCCATTCTTTGCTATTAAAGCATAATGTATAAATGTCACAACATAGGTTAACAGACTCTACATACATTTCCAAATCTGTTTGGTACTGTTTTTTGTTTAGTTTTTGGCTTACAAATGCATATTAGACAATGCAGCTATCAATGCATTTAAATTATAAAACTGAATTGTGAAAAATTTTGGAGTCAGTTATCAAACTGGTGTAATTTAGAACTTAGTTGCCTATAGCGACCAATCACATTCCACCTTTGGTTTTTGACAGCTCCTTTGTAAAATTAAAGGTGGAATCTGATTGGTTGTTATGAGCAACTAAGCCAGTTCTACATTATACCAGTTTGATAAATGACCCTTTTAAATCTATTTTTATAAAAATCCTATATGTCAATTTGGATTTCTTACACACACCATTGAAAGACCAAGAATGATAACAAGGTACTGTAACTACTTTGGTACAATGCTGCCAAAAATATGCCAGACCTCAGAGAATTAAATGTTCTGTGTAGGAAAAGACCTATTTGAGCTCATACGAGAATATGCTAAACACAGAATGTTACTAGAATAGCAGTCATTAAAACCAAGCAGTACAAAGTGTGCCTTAAATATTGCACTTTTAGTCACATTGTGCAGCATCCTGCTCTTGAAAGTTGCATACTGCAAGGTGCAGAAATACAATATTTTGTCATGCAAGCAATATCATATATTTCTGTATTTCTGATCTGAGATAACAGGCCATCTCTCACAACAACAATTAGATGGGGCTGGTGTCAACCTCTATATAAGGAGAGGAGTGAGTTAGCATAGTTCAGTGTACATAGTATAATCAAGTCTGAGTCTAAACCAGTTCAGTCAGAAAGAGACAGTGCAGTGTTTAAAAAGCACAAATATGTGAAGCTCACACTTTAGCCACCCCTAGACCCAGGTACCAGCCAGGGAGAGGCCTGAAAGAGCAGTCAAACAACTACCAAAGCAGGCCAGATATAACAGAGAGGGGAAGTGAAAGTCCAGTAGAAGTAACATGTGTAAAAGGACTTATAGACTCTACGACATCCATATTCAGGGATTGCCTGAGCATACCAAAGAATGCAGCAGAAGAATAAAGTATACACCCTGTGCCTGGATACTTGTGTATACCAGTCAGCTAGCGAAGTGCAGCATTAGGAAAAGTTTTCCAAAGAGACAGCTGTACCTGTTAATTCAGATTCCATCTGTGATAACTATGAAATTTGTGGAGATTCTGCATCTGCCGACCCATACATGCTGAACCTGTGATGTACCAGACCTTGAATCTTTAGTAAAGAATTATTTGCTGTTAACTGGGACACATTATTTCTATCCTACATTTGCACCTTAAGGTTCTGGCATCACAACAATTAGGACGCTGCCTTGCACTGTAAAACATCAACATCAAGGGCACCTCAACCACATCAGGCAGAAGGACCCGAGAACCAGAGTGTGCCAGAATGAAAGAATCGATGCACCCTTCCCGTCACGGCCCAGAGAGCTTCAGAAAAGCATTAGTACAACTACTGCAGACATTTGGCCACCCATATTCACATGCGCCCCTGTGGCCTGGTCACCGCAATTGGGCGCCTTAAATGTCTCTTCTCTGTCAAAGTGCTAAAAGGTTCAATCTATGGTCAATTGAAAATACAGGAAATATTGAATGATTACATATCATAAATTGAACTATGTGATGAGGTCATTAAAGTACACTAAGCAGAAAGACAGGAGACACTATAAGGATCACATTACTGCTGATTGACAATAAATAACTTGTGTTGCAATTTTTGAGCTGTAAACTACGGTCCCTCTTTTTGATAGGAGTTTTTGGATACTGCACAAATATTGAAGCAGTAAGTCTACTCCATCTTGTTTCTATCCAATGACATTTTACAAAATTAAGTTTTTGGTTTACAGTATGTTCTTTAATTTAATGATACGCTAAAACTAAGCTACAACTTTCAGTCTACATGTAATAATTTGGTCTGCATAAGTGGTACAAATTTTATAACACTCTGCATCTTATTAGGGAAAGGTAACATTTTCCTCACTTTGTAACAGCCTGTAGGTCCCATTTAGCTGCCTGCAGGCTCTCTGCAAAAATGTTTAGAAACCTTTCAGACACAAAAGAGCTTGTCTAGAGGAACACTCAGCATTGTTTAAGGTACATTAAAAAAAACAGTGAATCCGTGTTTGTGGGGTTGTTCATTTTAAATAACTATTTGCGGCGTTATTCGCCATCCAAACAGAAAAGCGTGATATTGTGCTAACGTAGTCAGTGAAGTTGACTTGCCAAAAAAACTGTGAATCCGTGTTTGTGGGGTTGTTAGTTTTAAATAACTATTTGCGGTGTTATTCGCCATCCAAAAAGAAAAGCGTGATATTGTGCTAACGTAGTCAGTGAAGTTGAAATGTCAAAAAAACTGTGAATCTGTTTTTGTGGGGTTGTTAGTTTAAAATAACTATTTGCAGCGTTATTCGCCATCCAAACAGAAAAGCGTGATATTGTTCTAACGTAGTCAGTGAGGTTGACTTGCTAAAAGAACTGTGAATCCGTGTTTGTGGGGTTGTTAGTTTTAAATAACTATTTGCGGCGTTATTCGACATCCAAACAGAAAAGCATAATATTGTGCTAATGTAGTCAGTGAAGTTGACTTGCCAAAAAAACTGTGAATCCGTGTTTGTGGGGTTGTTAGTTTTAAATAACTATTTGTGGCTTTATTCGCCCTCCAAACAGAAAAGCGTGACATTGTGCTAACGTAGTCAGTAAAGTTTATTTGCCAAAAAAACTGTGAATCCGTGATTGTGGGGTTGTTCATTTAAAATAACTATTTGCGGCATTATTCGCCATCCAAACAGAAAAGTGTGATATTGTGCTAATGTAGTCAGTGAAGTTGACTTGCCAAAAAAATGGTGAATCCGTGTTTGTGGGTATGTTCATTTAAAATAACTATTTGAGGCGTTATTTGCCATCCAAACAGCACAATGTCACGCTTTTCTAACGTAGTCAGTGAAGTTGAATTGCCAAAAAAAACTGTGAATCCGTGATTGTGGGGTTGTTCTTTTTAAATAACAATTTGCGGCGTTATTCACCATCCAAACAGAAAAGCGTGATATTGTGCTAATGTAGTCAGTGAAGTTGACTTGCCAAAAAAACTGTAAATCCGTGTTTGTGGGGTTGTTTGTTATAAATAACTATTTGCGGCGTTATTCGCCATCTAAAGAGAAAAGCGTGATATTGTGCTAACGTAGTCAGTGAAGTTGACTTGCCAAAAAAACTGTTACTCCGTATTTGTGGGTTTGTTCGTTTAAAATAACTATTTGAGGCGTTATTCGCTATCCATACAAAAAAGTGTGATATTGTGCCAATGTAGTCAGTGAAGTTGACTTGCCAAAAAAAACTGAATCAGTGTTTGTGGGGTTGTTACTTTTAAATAACTATTTGAGGAGTTATTCGCCATCCAAAAAAAAGCGTGATATTGTTCTAACGTAGTCAGTGAAGTTGAATTGCCAAAAAAACTGTGAATCCGTGATTGCAGGTTTTTTCATTTAAAATAAGTATTTGCGGCGTTGTTCGCCATCCAAACAAAAAAAACTTGATATTGTGCTAAAGTAATCAGTGAAGTTGAATTGCCAAAAAAACTGTGAATCCGTGTTTGTGGGGTTGTTAATTTTAAATAACTATTTGAGGCGTTATTCGCCATCCAAACAGAAAAGCGTGATATTGTGCTAACGTAATCAGTGCAGTTGACTTGCCAAAAAAACTGTGAATCCGTGTTTGTGGGGTTGTTGGTTTTAAATAACTATTTGTGACGTTATTCGCCATCCAAACAGAAAAGCGTTATATTGTGCTCACGTTGTAAGTGAAGCTGACTTGCCAAAAAAAACCTGTGAATCCGTGTTTGTGGGGTTGTTAGTTTTAAATAACTATTTGTTGCGTTATTCGCCATCCAAACAGAAAAGCGTGATATTGTTCTAACGTAGTCAGTGAAGTTGACTTGCCAAAAAACAGTGAATCCGTGTTTGTGGGGTTTTTAGTTTTAAATAACTATTTGCGGCGTTATTCGCCATCCAAACAGAAAGGAGTAATATTGTGCTCACGTTGTCAGTAAAGTTGACTTGCCAAAAAAACTGCGAATCCGTGTTTGTGGGGTTGTTGGTTTTAAATAACTATTCGCTGCGTTATTCGCCATCCAAACAGAAAAGCGTGTTATTGTGCTAACGTAGTCAGTGAAGTTGACTTGCCCAAAAAACTGTGAATACGTGTTTGTGGGGTTGTTAGTTTTAAATAACTATTTGCGGCGTTATTCACCATCCAAACAGAAAAGCGTGATATTGTGCTAATGTATTCAGTGAAGTTGACTTTTTTAAAAAAACTGTGAATCAGTATTTGTGGGTTTGTTCATTGAAAATAACTATTTGCGGCGTTATTCGCATTCCAAACACAAAAGCGTGATATTGTGTTAACGTAGTCAGTGAAGTTTAATTGCCAATAAAACTGTGAATCTGTTTTTTGTGGGTTTGTTGATTTAAAATAACTATTTGTGACGTTATTCTCCATCCAAACAGAAAAGCATTATATTGTACTCACGTTGTCAGTGAAGTTGACTTGCCAAAAAAACCTGTGAATCCGTGTTTGTGGGGTTGTTAGTTTTAAATAACTATTTGCGGCGTTATTCGCCATCCAAACAGAAAAGCGTGACATTGTGCTAACGTAGTCAGTGAAGTTGAATAGCCAAAAAAACTGTGAATCCGTGTTTGTAGATTTCTTCATTTAAAATAAGTATTTGCAACGTTATTCTCCATCCAAACAGAAAAGCGTGATATTGTGCTAATGTAGTCAGTGAAATTGACTTGCCAAAAAAACTGAATCTGTGTTTATGTGGTTCTTACTTTTAAGTAACTATTTGAGGCGTTATTCGCCATCCAAACAGAAAAGCGTGATATTGTGCTAACTAGACATGAGCGAGCATACTCGTCCGAGCTTGGTGCTCGTTCGAGTATTAGGGTACTCGTAAGTGCTCGCTGCTCGGACTAGTATCTTGCCATGCTCGAGGAAATGGCAACTTCCGCATCGTGCTTTTTTGGCGCCTATAAACTCAGCCAATCACAAGCCAGGAGACTCTGCGGTACACCCAGCATAACGTGGGCCCTTACATGTCGATATCAGGGGTTGGCTGGCCTGATCAGGTGACCCTGTAATATACTAGTTACTGGCCGCGGTGCTCGGCTCAGATGCCGTCTGGATGTCGTTAGGGATAGAGCTGCTGCGTTTCAGGGAGAGTGTTAGGGCCTGCATTTAGTTCTCTGTTAGGCAGGAATCACCCACAAAGAACCCAACAGCCCTTCTAAGGGCTACAAGACATTTTTTTTGTCTCCTGGCTTGGCTGGCTGGCTGGCACTAGTAGTGCAGCTATCGCCATATATAACCCCCTTTTTTTTTAATGTTATTTTTCAGTGATACAAATCCATTGCACACAGCAGTGTGGAACCATTCTGTGTGTCACAGTTCAGTACACTCACTATTTTCTGTCCAGGTGACACTTTCTGTACGTCACTTAATACAACCAAGTCTTTTGCAGCCTGTCACGTGTATAGCTTGATCCCAAAAATCTCTGTGTGACATTTGTCTGGGTCACAGTCAAAATAGCCACCATTAACAGGGTGTGAGTTAGGTCTACGATAGTTTCTGCACGTCACGTTCCAAAAAAACAAAAATCCCCCCCAAAAAACTTTAAAAAAATAGTTTTTTGTTGTTTTAGCTCAGTGATACAAATCCATTTCACACAGCTGCGTGGAACCATTCTGTCTGTCACAGTTCAGTACAATCACTACAATCCGTATTTTCTGTCCAGGTGACACTTTCTTTACGTCACTTAATTAAACCAGACTGAACAAGTTTGTGGGTTTCAGTACACCAGGCCCACTTATTTTTTATTTTTTATATAATACATTTATATACAGAAAATGTTGAACCCCAGGGCTAAGGGTCGAGGACGAGGGCGTGGGCATTCAATTACTTCAGGGTGCAGAGGCCGTGTTCCTGGGCAGGGTGAGACAGTACCTGCTGATGAGGGAGCTGTGGAATGCCGCAGAGCTACACTCCCTAGCTTCATGTCTCAACTTACAGGCACACGTGGTAGAGGACTGTTGAAACCACAAAAGTGCGAACAGCTGATGTCGTGGATTGCGGATAATGCTTCAAGTAATTTGTCCACCAGTCAGTCTTCTATGCAGTCCACCCACGTTACCCAAGGGAGCACTCCTCTGGCTCCTCCACCTCAACCTCCTTCCCCCCAGTCTGCCCCCTCCCAGGAAAATTTGGAATGCGATCCGGCATCCTCTCAGGAACTGTTTTCTGGACCCTTCCCAGAGTCACAAACCACTTCTCAGGTTGCTGCTGACCTCGTTCCCGATGCCCAAGTTTTCCAACTGTCGCAGTCTGTGGGTGATGATTATGATGATGATGATGATGACGACAATGTTGAGTTAGTGGAAGAAGTTTGTAAAGAGGTGTCGGACGATGAGGAGACACGGTTGTCAGACAGTGGTGAAGTTGTTGTCAGGGCAGGAAGTCCGAGGGGGGAGCATTCTGAGGAATCGGAGGATGACGAGGTGACTGACCCAAGCTTGGTTGATATGCCGAGTGAAGACAGTGCTTCTGAGGCGGAGGAGAGTGCTGCACCAGAACAGGTTGTAAGAGGCAGTGGTGTGGCCAGAGGGAGAAGCAGGGCCAGAGCTGGTGCATCAGCAGCAACTGTTTCACGTAGTGAAGCTCCCGTGGCTAGGCCTAGATGTTCGCAAGTCTGGAGGTTCTTTAAAGAAAGTGAGGATGACCGACGGACGGTGGTGTGCAACCTGTTCCACACCAGGATCAGCAGAGATGCCACCACTACTAGCCTAACCACCACCAGCATGCGCAGGCATATGAGTGCTAAACACCCCACTCAATGGATCCAATGGATCACCACCTCCTGCGGGTCACACCACTGCTCCTTCCCCTGTGTCACTCGCTGCCTCTGCTAGTCAACCCCTTGCCCAGGACCCCGGCACGAGCGCCTCCCGCCGGAAAACCACACCTTCGTTTCCACGATCCTCCACAGTGTCCACCAATGTGTCCCAGCGCAGCGTTCAGCTGTCTTTACAGCAGACGCTGGAGCGCAAGAGGAAATACAGTTCCACCCACCCACATGCCCAAGCCCTCAACGTCCACATCTCAAAATTGCTTAGCCTGGAGATGCTGCCCTATAGGCTGGTAGAGACCGAGGCCTTTCGCAATCTCATGGCGGTGGCTGCCCCTCGGTATTCGGTCCCCAGCCGCCACTATTTTTCCAGATGTGCCGTCCCAGCCCTACACCAGCACGTGTCACAGAACATCATCCGTGCCCTGACCAACGCTGTTTCTGAGAAGGTCCACCTAACCACAGACACGTGGACAAGTGCTGCCGGGCAGGGACACTATATCTCACTGACGGTACATTGGGTAACTTGGTGGAGGCTGGGACCGAGAAGGACCCTGGGGCCGCTCATGTACTGCCCACACCGAGGATTGCGGGGCCTACCTCAGTCACGGTCTCTCAGACGTACTATGCCTCCTCCTCCGACCCCTCCTCCTCCACCGAATTACCATCCGTGGGCACGGCCCCTTCAAACGGTAGCTCTAGGCGCAGCAGCAGTGCTGTGGGTAAGCGCCAGCAGGCGGTGCTTCAACTGCTGAGCTTAGGTGACAAAAGGCACACCGCCCAAGAGCTGTTACAGGGCTTCACGGCGCAGACCGATGTGTGGCTGGCACCGCTGAACCTCAAGCCAGGCATGGTTGTGTGTGACAACGGGCGTAACCTGGTGGCGGCTCTGCAACTCGGCAGACTGACACATGTGCCATGCCTGACCCACGTGTTCAATCTAATAGTTCAGCGGTTCCTCAAGACATACCCCAATCTGTCTGATTTGCTCACCAAGGTGCGCCGCATCTGTGCGCATTTCCGCAAGTCGACCACAGATGCTACCATTCTCAGGGCAGCGCAGCGCCGCCTACAACTGCCCGCTCACCGACTGTTGTGCGACGTGCCCACGAGATGGAATTCGACATTAAACATGTTATCCAGAGTTTACCAGCAGCGCAGAGCAATTGTAGACTGCCAGATGTCAACTTCCACCAGAACTGGTAGTCAGGTCAGTCAGATTCCTCAAGTCTACAATGAGGAGTAGACGTGGATGTCTGATATCTGCCAGGTGTTGAGCAACTTTGAGGAGTCAACACAGACGGTCAGCGGCGATGCCGCCATTATCAGCCTCACCATCCCGCTGCTTTGCCTGTTGAAATACTCACTGCTCAGCATCAAGTCGGATGCTTTGCGCTTGTCACAAGAGACGGTGGAGGAAGATTCAGTCTGTTTCTCAGCGCGTATCGGAGGAGGGGGATGAGGATGAGGAGGAAGAGGAGGAGAATGTCGGCGAGACAGTAGAGGGTACCAGTGCTCAGTCCTTAACTCTTGAGCATGTATGGGCTGAAGAGGAGGACTTGGAGGAAAAGGAGGAGGAAATGGAGAGTCAGGCCAGTGAGGAGAGGGAATTCTTGCGTGTTGGGACTCTGGCACACATGGCAGACTTCATGTTAGGCTGCCTATCCCATGACCCTCGCGTTAGAAGCATTTTTTCAAACACCGATTACTGGGTGTTCACTCTCCTGGACCCACGGTACAGCAGAACCTTTCCACTCTCATCCCTGCAGAGGAAAGGAGTATGAGAGTGAATAGATATCAACAGGCCCTGGTGCACAAGCTGAAACAATTCTTCCCATCTGACACCGCTAGCGGCAGAGGGCATGGTTCTGTGGGCCAAGTAGCGGGGGAGAGGAGGCGAGCAGGCAGCTTGTCCAGCACTGGCAGGGGAACGCTCTCCAAGGCCTTTGCCAGTTTTATGTCACCTCAGCAAGACACTGTCACCTGTCCCCAGTCTAGGCAGAGTAGGGGGGAGCTATACAGAAAGATGGTGAGGGAGTACCTAGCTGACCATACCAACGTCTGTAGCGATCACTCTGCTCCATACAACTACTGGGTTTCAAAGCTGGACACGTGGCCTGAACTGGCGCTGTACGCCTTGGAGGTGCTGGCCTGCCCTGCCGCTAGCGTGCTGTCAGAGCGGGTATTCAGTGCAGCTGGTGGCGTCATCACCGATAAGCGTACTCGCCTGTCAACTGACAGCGCTGACAGGCTGACGCTTATTAAAATGAACAAAGCCTGGATTTCACCGGAATTCAAATCTCCCCAGGGGGAAAGCAGCTAAAGATTAACATTACTTATGTATCCGATTCCTCTTCTCTACTCCTCCTACTCCTCCTCCTCCATATCGTCTTTGCCTAACGCTGACCAAAAAAACGCCATTTTTCAGAGGTCCAACTGGCACTCTTTTACCACAATTTTTCAGGAGGGCCCACTACAGGCCCTCTGTCCAAACAATTTTTCCGGAGGTCCACCTACAGGCCCTCTGTCCAAACAATTTTTCCGGAGGTCCAGCTACAGGCCCTCTCTCCAAACAATTTTTCTGGAGGTCCACCTACAGGCCCCCTCTCCAAACAATTTTTCCGGAGGTCCAGCTACAGGCCCTCTCTCCAAACAATTTTTCCAGAGGTCCAGCTACAGGCCCTCTCTCCAAACAATTTTTCCGGAGGTCCAGCTACAGGCCCCCTCTCCAAACAATTTTTCCGGAGGTCCACCTACAGGCCCCCTCTTCAAACAATTTTTCCGGAGGTCCACCTACAGGCCCTCTGTCTAAACAATTTTTCCGGAGGTCCAGCTACAGGCCCTCTCTTCAAACAATTTTTCCGGAGGTCCACCTAGAGGCCCTCTCTCCAAACAATTTTTCCGGAGGTCTACCTACAGGCCCTCTCTCCACCTACAGGCCCTCTCTCCAAACAATTTTTCCGGAGGTCCACCTACAGGCCCTCTCTTCAAACTATTTTTCCGGAGGTCCACCTACAGGCCCTCTCTCCAAACAATTTTTCCGGAGGTTCACCTACAGGCCCTCTCTCCAGTTCCAGTTTCCAGTTTTATTTGCGCAAACTGCGTAAATTTTATTTTTGGGATAGGTGTGAAAAATAATATTACCTGCGTATCTATATTGCCCAACATTGGATAAGGTAGCAACATGAAGACCAAACACATGCTGCCCACAGGGTTCCACAAATTCCTGGTCCACAATGTCAAGGAGCTCGAGGTTCTGTTGATGAGCAACAAGTCCTTCTGTGCAGAAATCGCCCACAACGTCTCCATCTAAGAACCTAAAGACCATTGTGGAGAGAGCGGCACAGCTCGCCATCAAAGTGACGAACTCCAACGCCAGACTGCGCAGCGAAGATAACTAATAAATATCTCTGTGGTTATTTGTGCTAAATAAAAGTTAAATAAACACAAAAAAAAAAAAAAAATTGATCTGTTCCTGTGCCTGATCCACCCAAGTTAAATCTGTCCCATCATGAGAAAGTCCCCCCAAGGAGTCCCCACTGTAACTTGCTTCCCATACAACTACCTCACCCCCCGACACCTGTGTCTCGCCATTGTCCACCACCTCCTCAGACAACACTGGTAAATCCCTACTGTCAGCACACGGAGACTGCAAAAGGTCTTGCGAATTGGGTCAGAGAATGTTCTGGGGTAGCACATCAGAGAAGGGGTGACTATGGGGTTCCAGGGAGTACGTGATCACATGCAATCTCCATCTAAAAAGTCATGCCACACTTGATCGAGCTCATAATTGACAATTGTACCGGTTGATGCTAAATTTTTAAGTTGGGGTCCTGTGTCGTCAATCTAACTACATCCGGCTGTTGTCACCACCACACACGCTAGCCCAGGGGGCACTCCTCTGGCTCTTCCAGCTCAACCTCCTTCCCCCCAGCCTGCCCCCCCACCTACAGGCCCTCTCTCCAAACAATTTACGTCTTTGTCCTATCTTTCTCTCTCTCCAAACTATTTTTCTGGATAGCTGCCATATACGGTATTAAACTGAGTAGTATACATAGAACACATACCACACTTGATCTATACCAGGGGTGCACAGCCTGCGGCCCGGGGGCCACATGCGGCCCTTGATACCATTCTGTGTGGCCCCATCCATCTGGTAACTGACATGTATGTCCATGTTTTGTGGCTGCTCACATGCATTTTTCATGTTTTTCTCCAATTAGATGGGACTCCTGGAACTGTAACTAGACATTAATGGTATACACTGTGTGTTCAATCTGCCATAAATACAGTATTTCAGTTGGTAATACCCCTTTAAATTTTATTTTCGGCCCTTGACGTTGGTTCAGTCGGACAATGTGGCCCCCACCCAGAAAACGTTGTGCACCCCTGATCTATACTGAACGTCACTTTTAAAAATACGTCATTTTCCTCTCTTTCTCTCATTTGTCTGGGT